>OZJO01007020.1:0-14246 GCA_900406225.1 Acrobeloides nanus
ACTTTGTTTTTGCCTCATTTTTTGACTATCAACTTCAAAGTCAAATATCTCGCCACTGTTAAATAATTTTTATATACTGTTTCTTACATGAGTTAGAGGGACTAAAGCTCTGTATTTTCATACAAAAATTAAATTTCTAACATTTTGTTAAGGTGAAGAAAATCGACTTTGAAAACTTCAAAGTAATTTTTGACAATGTTAGGATCAACGGATTTCGAAAATTTTTATCAACACTTATTCGGCTATTGTTCAGCTACAGTTTAAAAAAGACCACATAGAAATTCGTTAGAGGGGGCGCAAGAACGACTAAAAACATCGATGTTGCATACCAAAATGAACGCTCTGTACGTTCTTTAAGAATATGAAAAAATTAATTTTTTGAATTAGTTATTTTCAAAAAAAAAGTTTTTTAATGAAAACAGTAATTTTTCTAATATGTAAATTTTAAAGAAGTCTTTTAGAAGTTGTTAAGAATTCTCATTCCTGAAACCTAAAAAAGAGAATCGAGAAATCTTGGAGCTAGTGGTGAATAGAGGCCCGAGTGCCCATCATAAAATTTGAACCTTCCAAAATCACGATTTTGCTTTTTTGAATTTTAATATATTCTTCATATTAAAGGGAGTGGAAGTTACGGCGGGTTATCGACACGATGAAAAAATCTAAGTAAAAACCGTATTTTCCATCCGTTTTCTATAATCTTTTTTTTCAGTTATAGAGGGCAATTGGTAAATGTAGTGTCGGTAGCGTTGGTAGTGTCGCTAAAAAAAATACACTACTTTTTTTCAGGGAAGGATCGGATCAAAAAACGAAGACTTAGAAACGATTCTCCATACCCGATTTGATTTATAAAAAATCAAAAATTATATTCAAAAATGTAGCATAGTATATTTGCGTATAGCTTGTTTCACCGAAAGAGAAACAGTGGAGCATAGCATAATTGTTAGGACGCTTAAAGGAGGGGTAAAAGTTATTGTGGGTTATCGACACGATGAAAAAACCTAAGTAAAAACCGTATTTTCCATCCGTTTTCTATGATCTTTTTTTCAGTTATAGAGAATCGGTCATGAGCAATCCGAAAATGATGACGGTTTTGCCTGAAAATCAGGTTTTCGTGTCGAAAATCTAAATTTTTTGAAATTTACTCTATCCATTCGGTAATTTGACCTTATCTCGGCCAAAATTCATTCGTTTTCGCTGATTTTTTTAAAAATATTCCTCTCGCCGAGCTATACCCGAATCTGCGGTCAATCATTTATTTTGAACAATGGAAAGAGTCAAAGATACACTATTTTTTATGTGTAAAATTGTGATTTTTATGTATAAAAATCAACTTTTATATATCATTATTATGCTTAAAATAGTGTATCTTTGACTCTTTCCATTGTTCAAAATACATGATCGACCGCAGATTCGGGTATAGCTCGGCGAGAGGAATATTTTTTTAAAAATCAGCGAAAACGAATGAATTTTGGCCGAGATAAGGTTAAATTACCGAATGGATAGAGTAAATTTCAAAAAATTTAGATTTTCGACACGAAAACCTGATTTTTAGGTAAAACCGTCATCATTTTTGGATTGCTCATGACCGATTCTCTATAACTCAAAAAAAAGATTATAGAAAACGGATGGAAAATACGGTTTTTACTTAGGTTTTTTCATCGTGTCGATAACCCGCCGTAACTTTCACCTCCTCCCCTCCCCTTTAATATGAAGAATATATTAAAATTCTAACACAAAAAAGCGAAATCAACAATTGAAAGTGATTTTGGAAGGTTCAAATTTTACGATGGGCACTCGGGCCCCTATTCGCCACTAGCTCCAAAATTTTTTGTACTATTTAATTTTGCCTTCTTGTTAAAGACGCATCTTGACCCCTTATATAAGACGGTAATTGGTTATTACTTCTTCTATTTTTCGATATTTTTTGGTATTTTTTGCATTGAATTATTAGAGTTATAACAACTACAATAATCAAGGTGAGCACCAGTAAAGTAAAGGCGATTATAAAAATAGGTAAAAACCATTTTATGGTAACTAGTAAATCGTTCACATTTTCTCCAACTTGAGCAATTATATTATCAACATTCACTAGAATCTAAAATTTGGGGGAGGTAACTAAAGTGCATTTCTCGACTAATGAAAAGTTTATCACTTATGATAAAGTGGCAAGCGTTTCACTTTGTACTCAAATGGTCGAGGGTCCGATTACACCAATGCGACAATTTTCGATCGATTCAAAAAAGGTGTTAAAGGAATCCCCATAAAATTATTCGCAGAATTTTTGGCTTTTATTTTCCATTGAAATACTGACAAAGGAGCCGCAAGTTCTGCCACTCTCGGATTCAAAAATTACTTTGCTATATACTCAATGACTTAGCCAGAAATTTTTTATGGGGGGCCCTACCCGGAAATTTTCAAACATTTGCCTTGAACCCTTTATGTTTTTTCGAACATTTTCCAAATTTTTGGGGAAAACATAGGGGGCCCTTATGATTTTTTTTGATTTTTCAAAAAAATTTCAAAAATCATTTTTCCGCATAAAAATGTGGATATGGAAAAAATTTCATGAAGTTTGACCAAAAAAATAACTTCTGGATGCGGAATCGTACCCGCACCCTATGAGTGAAGGCCGAGCACGTTAGCCAATCGGCCATGGATCAAACCCCCAAAACCTGATGATATGGTACTCCTTCCGAAGTGCTCGGTGAGTTGAGTCAATTGGTGAAATTTTTTAATTTTAACACTTGCCTGCACCTTTTCGGCATTTTGGTGCGCCGATGGCGGTATCTCACTTCACCCACTGGACAGTTCACTCATTGGACACTTTGATCCCCATAGACACTTCATCCACCATAGACACTTCACCTACTGGACAGTTCATCCACCATGGACACTTCATCTACTGGACAGTTCACCCATTGGACACTTTGATCCCCATAGACACTTCATCCACCATAGACACTTCACCTACTGGACAGTTCATCCACCATGGACACTTCATCTACTGGACAGTTCACCCACCAAAATAGAAACCTACCTTACTTTTTTTGTAAAAAGTGTGTGAAGTGTTTATGGTGGATGAACTGTGCAGTGGGTGAAGTGTCCATAGTGGATAATCTGACCATGGTGGATGAAGTTTCTAGTGGGTGAAGTGTCCTTGATGGGTGAACTGTACAGTGGGTGAAGTGAGATACTGTTGCGCCGATGTATGATTCAGTCGATAGTGCTTCATAGGAAAAAATGAAAAGCAAAACTTCTACGCCAAAGTTTAAAGGGTTTGGGGGAGGGGCGCAGTTTCTTTAATAACTTTTTTGTAATTGTCAAAAAATGTTTGATTGTGGGATCGAACTCTCGATCATATAAATGAAAGTGAAATGTTTACCACTTCACCATTGGGATGAAATTTTTTCTATACAAGAAATGCCNGCAGTTTCTTTAATAACTTTTTTGTAATTGTCAAAAAATGTTTGATTGTGGGATCGAACTCTCGATCATATAAATGAAAGTGAAATGTTTACCACTTCACCATTGGGATGAAATTTTTTCTATACAAGAAATGCCCAAACTTACCTTATCTAAAGACATATTCTATTATTGAATAAACCATAAGCTACTAAAAAAATTTTAAATTCTTTGAAAATTAATGTTAAACAAGTAATGTATTAATAACATCAATATAAGATAAGTTATAATTTAAATTTCAAAATAATTTATTCTACAAACGATAAGGAGTAAAATTTGGTTTTAAGTCTAATCTAGTAGGCCTTTTTAAATCAAGCCGTCTAAATACTTCTTTGACGCGTTTCTGTTTTGTTTGGTCTGTTCGATATAGACACATTAATATTATTAACAAGATGAAACAAATTATTAATGCAGCCCATATAACAATAATAAGGATATCGATAACAGTATCGAGTATAATGATAATGTCGTTTAATTGGTTGTTGACTGTTATGAAGGTCTGAAAATAAAAAAGCATCAGTTTAAGCCATTTCCAACAAAGATGGCCAATGGGGTGGAGAGAGTCTCCCATTGGCCCCTAACAAAGCTGGCAAAAAGGCGTCACTAGGTCATTCATTACCCTTACCGTTACGGTCGACCCTTACCGGTCATCCCTAACCGGTCNAGATGGCCAATGGGGTGGAGAGAGTCTCCCATTGGCCCCTAACAAAGCTGGCAAAAAGGCGTCACTAGGTCATTCATTACCCTTACCGTTACGGTCGACCCTTACCGGTCATCCCTAACCGGTCATTTCTTACCCGGTCATTCTACATTTTTTCACAAAAGTGATGTTTTACAAAGTTGCTTGCCGTAATCTCAATAGCAACTTTCTAGAACATTACTTTTCATGAAAATATTCCTGTGATGGAGAAACTAACGACAGACCGGTAAGGGGTGTCCGCGTAAGGAAAGACTGTAAGGGATGACCTGGTGCCAAAAAGGTCAGAAATTTGATCAACCCGGCATTCGGATCGGTCGGATTTGTCGCTTAATCAAAATTCCCTATATTTTCACCAAAAATATCCAACTTTTTCAATTTTTTAATCAAAAATTGTAAATTTCTGAGTTCAAAAACAACCATTTTGAAAAAATTTTATGCCTGCGGCGCTGGTTTTTTCTTATCTATAAGGATTTTAGATAAAAAATTATCGGCGCAAAGAGCTCACCGACTAAAAAAGGTGCCAAAATTTTGGGGACCCAACTCAGCAAAAACCCATCCACCCTTGTTTGTCCACTCATAATTTAAAAACAAGCTCATCACCCATGGTGAAGTGGCAAGCGACTTACTTTTCATTCAAATGGTCTAGGGTTCGTTCCCGACAGGGCAAAAATTTTTATTTAACTATTTCAAAAGAAAATTGTTAAAGGGAGAAATGCTTCCTTGCCCCTGATTCAGGGAAGATGGTGCTTGATTCAGGGAAAATGGTGCTTGATTCAGGGAAGATGGCGGATGTATTGAAGCGAAAATCAAACATTTTCGGATTTTTATGAGGAAATTTTCACGCTTCAGGAATGCGCGCAATCGATTTTTCGCATTTTTTACCCCTAGAAGCCATTTCAAAAACAATTTTTTTGGTCGAGATCTGGCCCTAAAGTGATCCCACTTTCAAAGGAAATCCATATAAAATAGGTCGAAGAATTGTAGCCTTTCATTTTTCCTCGTGAAACGCTTTCCGTTAAACCGATGGTTGCGATCCCTAGTCAAACACCTTGTCAAACACCTTGTTAGTGCAAGGGGAGACTTTTATACCCTCACATATGTGCAATGACACTTGCGCACCCGATTTTTGCGCCCCGACATTTACTACCCTAAATTTGTGCCCCAACATTTGCGCACCTAACTTGTGCTTCCTTTTCCGTTTTGAAAATTTTCGACCTTATTTGAAAGATATTTTACAAGTTGGGGCGCAATTATTAGCGCGCATATAAGGGGCGCAAATGTCATTGCGCAATTATAGAGCACAAATGTCGGGAGCAAATGAGAAAGAGCAAATGTCAGGTGCGCATATGTGAGGGCGCAAAAGTCCCCCACTCGTGCAAAATGAGACGCTGCCACTACACTATGGTTGATGATTTTTTAGCTTGCGATAGATGCTCTAGATCTTCCCTCAAAGGGGATCGAAACCCAAAAAATCCTCACTGAGCTTACCCCTTGCTTTTCATATTCACTGACTTGTTCAAGAATAATTAGATAATTATACATAAAAATCAATTTTTGATTTTTTTAAAATGAGAAATAATGACTCTTCACTCTAATAAATTTTTTACAAAATTTTTTAAAAAGTAAAAAATATTCTCTCGACCTTTAAAACTTTATAAGCCATCTTTTTTGTTACTATGCGACCATTGATTTTTGGAAGTTTTCCTAGTGATGGAATTAGCTAAAAAATTAGGATTTCGAAATCATAGATCAGCAAGGGGGGAGTCTCCCCCCTGATCGACGCACGCATAGACCCAATATTAAGGGGAGGACCACCGCATGGACCAAAAATTGAGAGGGGGACCACCGCATGGACCATAGAAATTGGGTGTCAGCTAAAAAAAGGTTCTTTTTTTAAAATCTTAGGTGGGGGGACCACCACATCGGGGGTTCCCTCCCTTCCTTCCCCCCCCCCCACCTTGCCGACCTATGTTCGAAATAGTGATGTCATTCATAAACAAGATGACACCATATGTTGAGTCATCGATTTCAAATAGGTTTAAGCTCATCATGGTTCTATTATTTAATATATGTAATAGGCTAAATGGCTTTCTTACTCAATATCTAACAGTCCCCTCCAAACTGCAAAAAGAGACAAACAAAGACAACAAATCGTTGCGCAACTATTATCATTGAGCGTATTAAGATTCCACAAACAGCACTTATCTGCTTCGCACTAATAAAATTTTCAACAGAACTTCCAGAAAAAATTTTTCTAATGGTCTCCCTTATGTTTTTTGAGAAAAATCAGCCTTTTTGGGGGAGTGCCCCCCCCCCCTAGCCGATCCTTATCCTACGCTACTGATCTATCGACTGGTATTTTTTGGGCCCATTCAGTGAAAAGTTGAAGTTTTGCCACTGCACCATGATCTTTGTTAATTTTTCGCAAACTTTCGCCTCTCGTTTTATGATCTTTACCTGTAAAACCTCCGCTGTTAAATTTACTCGTCCAGAGGGAGCTAAATGTTTGTTCATATAAGTAGAGCTAAAATTGAGATGCACAAATCAATAAATCAAAATCGAAGCACAAGAAATGTTACAAACAAAAGGTTGTTGTATATAATAAAAAAAGAAAAACGGAAGAAGCATTGTTCTTTTGCTTTGGCGGCCTGAGTCATAAACTTATATTGTAATATGAAAAAAAAGAAAAAATTATTAAAAACGTAATTTTTGAAATTAGGAATACAGGAACACAGTNGAAAAACGGAAGAAGCATTGTTCTTTTGCTTTGGCGGCCTGAGTCATAAACTTATATTGTAATATGAAAAAAAAGAAAAAATTATTAAAAACGTAATTTTTGAAATTAGGAATACAGGAACACAGTCATAAAGAAGGGAATGGCAAAATTTTAGCCTTGGTTAATGATAAGAGTAGGCAATTTATGTCGATCGATAAGGAAATAAGAAGCTATAAATTTCTTAATATATTTTTATTTTATAATACTCAAATATACACTCACAAACTCTCTCTAAGCTAACCCCTGTATTTTCGGGAGTTAGCCCTCAAACCTGATTAAATGGAATAATACCTGTTTTTTCGGGAGTTAATCCCCCCGTAATCTCGGGGTTAGCCCCCGAAAAACAGGGATTATTCCATTTGATCAGGTTTGAGGGTTAACTCCCGAAAATACAGGGGTAGCTTAGAGAGATTTTGTGAGTATAATATTTTTATGTCTATATATAGTGAAAGACTAAAGGTACTAGTCAAAATTGACGTCACAGACGTTGATGTTGACCCTGACGTCGCAAACGTCGACATTACAGATGCCGACGTCGACGTCACCTACGTTGATGTTACAGATGATTACGATGCAAACGGTGCCCTTGTGGAGCAATTGTTGGAAAATTGAATTTTTGACCCCTTCGAGGGGACCTCCCAAGGACATAGCTGTAGGGGGGGGGGGAGGGGGTTCCACGGACTGATACTCCTCCCATACGGTAAAATTGCCATACCTAGACACCTTATGTTTTTGGAAAAATCATCCCTTTTTGAGGAAGTGCCTTCCCCCATATTTAGGTGCATCCATTAGTTCAAAGTTGAAAATTAGCACCAGCATTGTGTTGCCGGCGCGTCTACCATTGCCATACGGTAAAATTGCCATACCTATCAATTGTCATATCATACGAACGTTATATAATGACTTTTCATAAGTTAATAACGCGTTTTAATGCTATTGCAATTGTCTAGGTATGGTAATTTTCCAATATAGCAATTGTCTAAGTATGGCAATTATCCAGATATGGCAATTTTACCGTATAGCAATGGTAGACACGCCCGTGTTCCACATGTCAAAAAACCCCGAATACAAAAAATCAACCGATTTGGAGAACTTTTTGAAAATTCGATTTTTTCCCCTTGACCCCCAAGGGGTAAAAAATGAAAAAATTTTGTCTCCGATTTCTTTTTTTGTTTCCTTCACACCTACCCCTATCTACTGCTTATTAAAAAAGACCGCTTGTCAATCCGATTTAACGTTTCCGAGATTTCGCGATAACGGACGTACGGACGGACACAGGTCTTTTATATTTATGATTTTATTGTTACAGGATTTATTCACAACAATTGGATCTTTGCAAAATTTTTACTCACATTGCCGATTTCTTGAAAACCCTGAAAAGAATTAGCCTATTTTCGCTTCAATTTACACTTCTTTCCTGAATCAGGAGAGCGATTTCAAGGTTCGGCAATACGTACAATCGATTTCTCGCATATTAGAGTTTTAAAAAATTCTTGTTTTTGTTGCACCCTGTACCAAACAAACAAATAATTAAATTGACCTTGTAATTATTTACGTAATGCCTGTTTATTATGAATCGGTAGAAAAATAAATTTTATTTATAAGTTTAATAATAGCTACAAAATGACCCGTAAATTTTCTATTCAAAAAATTGAGTACAGGATGGCCTTAAAGTTCGTTCAAAACATTTTATACCGAATTAACACCAAAAAATCAATGTACACTTTTGACAAAATTGTGCCCCAGGGAGTTTTTACGTATGGAGAATTGATTCCCGTAAGAATTGTGTAGCTCTGTGTTAAAGGGGGTGCGGTTTGTGGTCACTTCGTGAAAAGTAGGGTCCAAAATACGGCCGAGTAGAAAATTTAAAAAAAATTTTTAACAAGTGACCCCCTAGGGGTAATTTTATGTGGGGAATCGTTTGCGCGCACTCCCGAACCTTGAAAACGCTTGACCCTGATTCAGGGAAGGAATCGGTGTATTTTCGATAGTAGGTCGTTTGGGTCCTTAAGAACCCATACAGGGCCGCAGAAAATTTTTAATTGGTCAATTCTTATGTAAATCGATTCTCCATAAGTAAAAACCCCCTGGGGCACAATTTTGCCGAACGTGTACATTGATTTTGCGGTGTTAATTCGGTATAAAATGTTTTGAATGAACTTTATGGTCATCCTGTAATTAATTCTCTATGTAAAACTTTATGCATAGTTACTATCACTTTTCTTCATGCATGAACTTGTTGGAACTAGTAATAATTTATCTGCAGAAACGGCTGAATTACTTGTTGAGATCGTGTACTAAAAATTTTAAAAGTTTAAAATTGTCATCAATAATAGATGTTTTCCCAGAAAAATTATTTATACAAATCTGACTAAAATTTTTAATGAAAAATTTACAAATGTTTTTTTTCAAAAAGTTCAAAATCAAAAAACCATCTTGGCTACCCAGGAGGAAGGATTTTCAATTTTTCAAAAACGAAGCGGAGCCCCTTGCTGCACCACAGTTTATAAACAACTTACAGCACTTTGCTGAAAGGATTGAGTAGTAGAAGATTGTGGAAAATCATAAATTCGAGATCTTCCTTCAGACTCTGATGAGTGATAGGTCTCCCATTCTAAAAATTTTATTTTATTTTTTAAATTTTCTCAACAATTAATACCTCTCCTGCTCATCAAAGCCTTGTCATCATATCCACCAGGCCTGATTTTTCGACATATCAAAGAGCATATTCCACAAACATACATTCCAATACAAGCCAGAGGTACTAGGACTCCTAAAGAGAAGTTGTTTAAAATTTATGGATGAAATATGTAGTTACCAGTAAGTACAGCAAAAAGCACAACAATGGCCAATTTTGTGGAATTCATTTCACAAAAGTATCCTTCTGGGATTTGTTTGCAATAATATAAGAAATTTGTACATTGAGCTTCACACACGTCCTAAAATTATGCAAATTTATAGGGCGTTTTCCGAAATTTTCATCAGCCATGGGAAGTGGTAAACGTCTCACTTTACACTTAGTTGGTCGAGAGTTCAATCCCGCTAGGGCAATAATTTTTTTATAGATTTAAAAAGTTTTAACGGAAACCCCTCTAAAATTGGTTGCTGAATTTTACTTCCATTTTTTGGAGCTACTACACAATATGGTAGTAGCTCCAAAAAAGGGGGCTACCCACGTGAAAAAATTTTCAAAATTTTTTTCTGGAAATGACCCCTCTAGAAGTAAAAACATGCAGGGAATCCGAATTTGACATTTTCGAAGAGAAAAAATGCTTTCCTGATTCAAGAAAGGCGTATTGTGTATTGAAGCGAAGAATCACAAGAATGTGATTTTAAAAAAACGACCCTTTTTGGGGTAAAAATGTGCGAGGAATCCGAATTTGACATTTATAAAATTCCTCGAATTCAAAAAGTTGTATATCGACGCGAAAATTCGAGAAAATAACATATTTAATAATACACAAATTTTGAAGTTTAAACTTTTTGCAATATTATAGTTAACCAATGATTTAATCCAATTACTAAATGATTTTCTCGAATTTTCGTGTCGATATACAGCTTTTCTTAAATCCGAGGAATTTTATAAATGTCAAATTCGGATTTCCTGTATGTTTTTACCCCAAAAGGGATTATTCTTAGTCAAAAATCGCATTTTTTGCGACTTTTCGCTTCAATACACAATACACTTTCCCTGAATCAGGGAAGCGTTTTTTCGCTTTGAGAATGTCAAATTCGGATTTCCCGCATGTTTTTGCTCTTAGAGTTGTCATTTTCAGAAAAAATTTTCACGTGGATGACCCCCTCCCCTATTGTGTAGTAGCTCCGAAGTTGCCCCTTTCCCTTGGCAAATTTTTGGAGAATATGGACCCTCCTCTTACCCACTAGGACAAGAATCATACTTGTATTGGCGAAAAAATAAAGTTAAAATTCGGATTCTTATATTCAAAAGCTTCTTGCATGTCAGTCGCTGCACTTAACAATGAAATGTCTTCTGGTGACATGTCTCTAATATGACGAATATAATAAATATAGCACAGAAATGGGGGCTAACTAATCAAATTGTCAGTTTTTCTTTTTTCTCTTCTATCAAATAAATTTTGCCCAAACCAATCTTTAGACAAAGAAATATAAAAAAATGATCCTTTTTTTTCCTAAAATTTATGTTTCTTTAAGACACACAAATAATTCCCTCAAAGCACATGGGATAATTTATCCACTTAAAACACACGGGATAAAGCCAATTTCCTTGCAGGAAAAATATTTGTAGCCTATCGAAAGACATCGGGAAATAAAAATGTTAATAAACATTTCCAAGAATAGGTCTATATAAATGATAATTGAGAAGAAAATTATGCGAATTTCTGTTTTTAGATAGATAATGAACGCAATTATAGATAAATTACGGGTGTACTAATTGGAAAATGATGTTCGAATCATTTAGAAAGTCTAGAGTAGGGGTGTTTTGAGTAATTGTTAATCAAGCTCGATTCTTGAAGATTTTTGGAGTAGTTCGAGAAAGCACACACTACCGAACCTTGAAAATGATTCACTGAGTTTCCTATTTCTCTCTGTGGTAAATTTATCATATTTCAATTTCACCGGGAACCTATTTTTTAGGTCAAAAAACATAAGCATTTGGGACACGGAGGTTGGCCCCAAGGACGTAGCTGGGAATCCGATATGAGGGAGCACCACGAGGTTTGAGGGCGTGTACTTGTTGTCCAAATGAAAAAATTGATATTTTAGATAGAAAAAATTGAAAAATAGGGTATTTTAAAAAAAAAAATAGTGAAATTTTGGATAAAAATGACATGGATAAAAATGCACATGAGCAGCTTTTTTGTCATATTTCACTGTTTTTGACTATGCTGAACACAACTACGAAGTTCCGGAAAAATTCCATAATAGCATTTTCCTTCCTTTGTAAGGGTACAAAAAACATGTCACGAGGAAATTTTTTCTTAAATCACTTCGATTTTCGCTAAGCAAAAAGACCGCTTAAATTCGTTTCAACACGTCACAACTTCCTTGTGTTAACAACACGCAAAAATTTTCACGATATCTTAAGCATACATGCACAAGCAGGGGGTGCAAGTTGGTCGAATAAGAATTGATCGCTCGATACGACGAANCTTAAATTCGTTTCAACACGTCACAACTTCCTTGTGTTAACAACACGCAAAAATTTTCACGATATCTTAAGCATACATGCACAAGCAGGGGGTGCAAGTTGGTCGAATAAGAATTGATCGCTCGATACGACGAATTGAGGGGGGTTCAGCACCTCCTCTTGTGCACGTATGATCTTAAGTTTACTCAAAAATTCATTTAAGAAAATGACCAAAATATACTATTCATAAATCATGCAAAAATTATAATGAAAAGCCTGTCTCATAATTGTTTTAATAATAAATGCAAATCTCTTTTTTCATTCTTCTATGGCTTTCAGTAGGCGGAAAAGCTGCCACAAGTCAGGATTCAAGTGACTATAAAAGAAACGACATAATCAAAGCTATTTGTTCCATGAAAAGCTTCAAAAGCTTGCAAAAACATTTTGATTGTTTCAAAAATAGCAAATAGCCCAGTGCAGCAAGGAGTAAGTAAGTGTGAATAATAAGTCATACAAACAAGTCGTTTGGCACTTTGGGAAATTTTGTTGAACAAACAAATGTCATGTAAATGTGGATAAGTGAGAAGTTAAAAAATCTTGTGAATTTTAGAATTGACGTCATAAAGTTTAAAAGCTGGAAAAACATAAAAAGTTTTTTAGAAGTTTTAGAAAAGAAATACTTTAAAATTCCTACGGGAAGAATTTCTAATGAACAACGACAGAGTGGCTAAAAAATTAAGCCTTAGAAAAGGGAGAAAAAATGGCGAAAGGATTAGATATAAAAATAATAATCCAAGTAGGTCTCTTGAGAAAAAATGTTTGTCAAAATATGCACTTTTATGTTACTTGGAACATAACAGTATAGATATAAGACTTAATTAAATGTTTATAATAATATTGTATTAGAGACAAATTAGATATANGAAAAAATGTTTGTCAAAATATGCACTTTTATGTTACTTGGAACATAACAGTATAGATATAAGACTTAATTAAATGTTTATAATAATATTGTATTAGAGACAAATTAGATATATCTTTAGGATAGCTATAAAGTTTTACGTAACTTTGGTCCAGATTTTCGCGGGGGAGGGAACTTTGTGGGTGGTACTACTTCAAGATCGAAATTAGTTACGAGTTATTCAGTGACCACCATGGTGTAGTGGTGCGCTGCCATGGCTACGGCTCACTGGTACTAGAAAGGGTTCAGTTCCGGCATACACAATAAAGGGACGAACTAGAACGAGACACAGTGACGACAAGAACGGGACGATGAAGGGAATTACAAGCACAATTGTCGTCCCGTTCTTGGTCATCCCGTTCATGTGTTGTTTGAACGATCGCTCCATCCCGTTCTTGTCTATGCCTCGGTTCCCCCTTGCATCTAAATTTTTCCTTGGCTGGAGTTTAGCATCTCCGCCAACTGCTTCTGGGGCCGTACTGGAAAAATCTTGAAGTGAACCTTAGTTTGTGATTCGCACGCTGGAGGATCATAACAATTGTCGACCAGGATGAGACCTGGTAAGGAAAACCGTCTAGTCAGAGATACGAACTCACGACTGTAGACCACCTGAGGATACTTGTAGATGGGAAAGCGAAGACTCCCTCTACGACAGGACTGCTCATCGGGCTGCCGTGACCATGCGAGTGATCGGAGTATCGACACCTCTTACGGATGGACAATACCACCTGTGCAAATCTGTAAAATAGTCTCCCTGATATGGAGAACACGAATCTGAAGGAATTTGATTTTGACCACTGAAATTGCCACTACGAGGGGCATCCCTTAAAATGGCTCAAACTGGGCATTTTTACTGAATCAGGGCCAGACAAGCATTTTCATGCCTCGCCAATTCGCTCAATCGATTCCCCGCCTAGAAAAACCTTAGTAGGGTCAAAAATTGACTTATATAACCAAATAACAACATTTTAAAATTA
This sequence comes from Acrobeloides nanus, assembly GCA_900406225.1. Taxonomy (NCBI): domain Eukaryota; kingdom Metazoa; phylum Nematoda; class Chromadorea; order Rhabditida; family Cephalobidae; genus Acrobeloides; species Acrobeloides nanus. The sequence goes on from OZJO01007020.1 coordinate 13,987, forward strand.
AGTTACAAAATTGAAAACCCCTGATTTTTGAAAAAGTCTGTACATTGACACGAAAACATGATTTATTCTCAAAAAACCGATTGGATAGTATTCAGCATATGCTCTTGCCTAATACTGAAAAATTATTTGTCGAAAACGGATTTGTGGATCGAGATTTAGTAGAATAAAGCTAGGTGAGATACCTTCCGAACAACCCAATAATTAGACGTAATACGCCTAAAAATTGTTTTTACACTGAACTTTACTCAATGGTCCTTTTA
>OZJO01007021.1:0-19519 GCA_900406225.1 Acrobeloides nanus
GGATTCCACGTGGGGTTGGCATGTCCGTTGCTGATTAAGGCGTTATAGCTGTCGATCCATGGCGATTGTTTGGCGGCGACCTTTTGGGCCATCCGGTTGAAATCGGCTTGGGAGTTCAACAGTCCGGGGTGGACAAATCCACCGTATGAAGAAGAAGTCCATAGCATGAGTGAGAGAATCAGATGTTGAAGCATGTTCCCATGACCCATCTTATCGATTCTTGCGGTAATTCGAATTGATTGGAAATAGTAGGACAGTTGAAGAAATCTCAAGCTTTAAACGGCTGGAGAAACTGAATGACTTTTTCAAAAATCAAGGCGCTTAAATATACATCTCCATAAGACGTGCCAGAGCCTGATCTTATGCTGGATGCACCTGTGTCAACGCTCATGCGTTATTTTAATCTATTTTTGGTAATAAAACAAAAGGGTAGATGTTCTTTTTTGGTCGAGCACTTGTATTTGTTTGTAGTCAACGCCGATTATATGTAGAAGAGAATCGAGATTTAATCTCGATTCTCTTTTATTCACATGGTAGAAGAGAATCGAGATTCAAACCACTGAAAATGGTGTATTTCCCGTCTGCCGGTCTAATGTTTGCTTCTATCTGTTGAATAGGGCTCCATTTCGGAAACAGCACTTTGATAGAAGAGAATCGGGATTCAAACCATTTCCATAAAAACAAAAAGATAGATGTACTTTTTTGGTCGAGCACTTGTATTTGTTTGTATGTCAACGCGGATTCATATGATAGAAGAGAATTGGGATTTAATCTCAATTCTCTTCTACTCATATGGTAGAAGAGAATCGAGATTCAAACCATTTCCATAAACAAGGATAGATGTATTTTTTTGGTCGAGCACTTGTATTTGTTTGTAGTCAACTCCGATTATATGTAGAAGAGAATCGAGATTTAATCTCGATTCTCTTTTATTCACATGGTAGAAGAGAATCGAGATTCAAACTACTGAAAATGGTGTATTTCCCGTCTGCCGGTCTAATGTTTGCTTCTATCTGTTGAATAGGGCTCCATGCACATTTTCGGAAACAGCAGTTTGATAGAAGAGAATCGAGATTCAAGCCATCTCCATAAAAACAAAAGGATAGTTGTACTTTTTTGGTCGAGCACTTGTATTTGTTTGTATGTCAACGCGGATTCATATGATAGAAGAGAATCGAGATTTAATCTCGATTCTCTTCTACTCACATGGTAGAAGAGAATCGAGATTCAACCATCTCCATAAACAAGGATAGATGTACTTTTTGGTCGAGCACTTGTATTTGTTTGCATGTCAATGCGGATTCATATGTAGAAAAGAATCGAGATTTAATCTCGATTCTCTTCCACTCATATGGTAGAAGAGAATCGAGATTCAAACCATCTCCATAAAAACAAGGATAGATGTGTATTTCACGTCTAATGTTCAGTCTTCTATCTGTTGAATAGGGCTCCAAGCAAAAATTTCGGAAACAGCAGTTTCTGGCAGAAACCAAGTCGTCTTTCCTTCACCAAAGCACTTGTCAACTTTTGGCTTCACAAATGTAGAGTTATTTTGGAATTGCAATTTGATGCAGAAATATCAGGTATAGTAAAAAGTGGATAGCGTAGAAAGATACCAGCTTCTATGCAACTGAAAAATTTTATGCAAAAAAGCGGATTCTCGTCCGGGATAGACTCAAACATTTTAGTTCAAAAACGCAACAAACATTTTATCACCTCCGAACGAGTCAACCTCCCATAACCACGGTGCTTTTTCCAGGATAACCCCTTAAATGAAATTTATCGAATTTTAAAAATAACACATGTTTGGTGAAAGCCTCGCGACAAGTTGAGACTAGAAAAGGTTTGTTGTTGGGTTTCCCCAACAAAATTGAACACTACGAAAATATTTGTCGACAAGTTTCAGCTTGCAAGGAAGTATAGGTTACAGTCCCCAGAAAAAAACGGCAATTGGAACCATTGTTTCAAATGTACCTGGACCTACTTTACCTGTACCCGCTGTACCTGTACCTGTACCGGTACAGGTATAGTACAGTTGAAAAATTTTCTGACAAGTACAGTACAGAACAGTACAGCCAAAATTTAGAAAATTATGATTTGACTGTACCTGTACCTAGTACAGTGTACCAATATTATATAAAGCCTGTTTTTTCGCAAATACCGAGTTGCGGATTTTCTAGATAAGAAAAATTTTTAAAATTTCAAAAAGCATCTCTTCCATCAGTTTTGATGATCTTGGACTTAAAAAATCCTGAAAAACTACTTTACAACAAACACTACGGATTGACTTTGTTGATTTTTATTTTCTAAAAAATAGTTCTCTTGACATCATTGCAAACACCAAATGAAGCAAAAAGAAATATTCGCCACCTTTTGAACCTACGCCTTCAGGATGGAGTCTGAAAAATTCCCAACTCAGTATTTGCGAAAAAAACAGACTTCACTTATGGTGTTTACGAATCGCGAATTGGTTGATAAAGAAATCTATCGACTCAAAAATTCATTTAATCCATAAATTTTTTTAATTTGCTCCTTTTTTGGTTTTCGATGGAACGAAAAATTTTTTAACTAAATAAATTTTAAAAATTGTACAAACAAAACGAGGTACAGGTACAGTCTAAGTACAGTACAGGTACAGTTCGGGTGAACAAAGTACAGTACAGAACAGTACAGTTGAAAATTTTTTGGCCAAGTACAGTACAGAACAGTACAGCTGAAAAATTTTTGGACAAGTACAGTACAGAACAGTACAGTTGAAAAAAATGGGGTACATTTGAAACAATGATTGGAACTAATGCACCGCACACTTTTTTGAGGAACGTGCGTACAGTTTTTTGTTTTTGAAATAATTTATATTTGACGTGGCGAATTCCGATGAATTTGATGTCCTTTTAAAGCTGGCAATCTTAGCAATCCAACGACGCCAAGATCATGGCATATCGCTTTATGGTTGCTGAGATATTTGATAAAATGTGAAAAATGCAGATAGAATTTTTGTCCAAACATTGACATTTTTTACATTTTATCAAATATCTCAGCAACCATAAAGAGATATGCCATGCTGATGATGAAAATTCCAGTCAATTTTAGGTAAAATTTCAGTTTCTCCCCCTTTTTAGGAATACCTAATTCTGTCAATAATATTCGAAAGCGGCTAATATATATTCAACTTTCACAAAGAGCAGATAACAGAAACATCAATGCGAAGTATATCGATCCTTTATCCAATTCAATGAAACGATTTTTTGGTATAAGACCTATGAAAAGTGAAAAAATATGCAAAAATTGTTATAAAAAAGCAAAAGTGTAAAAGCAAGATTTAAATTTATCCATGTAATTCAACGACACTTGCCTCTAAACTTCAAATAAAACCCGTTTCTGCCTATAATACAAAAAAAAGTCCGAACGAGATGGCCAAGTGGTCCAAAGAGCTGACCGTCCGATCTGAAAGTTGAGCAACGTTGGGTCCACAGGTTCAATCCCACTGGGGCACAAATTTTTATGCTCAAAAAAACTTCCTTAACAAACAATGGAGCAAAAAAAAAATTTTGCTCCATTGTTTGTAAAAGAAGTTATTTTGAGCATCACAATTTTTGCCCTAGTGTGATCGAACCTGTGAGCCCAACGTTGTTTAACTTCCAGATCAGACGGGAGGCGCCTTGGACCACTTGCCCATCGAGCTATTTGATCTTTTTACGGAAACGGACCATAGGTAGGATCAAAACTATGGCTAAAAAATAAAACTAATGTTCTACCACTTGACCATGTGGCATAGTTTCTCAAAAGGAAAAACTTTTTTTAAATTTTAACAACTTAGATTACTATGCAACTTGTAGCTATAGAAATCCAGCGAAAAAACTTTTGTTGAACCTTCCATATATCAATTCGGAGCTCAAAAGGCTTCTGTTTTTTCTGGAAAATGAACATTTGGGAAACACGGGTTTTTTGGCTTTATCTTGTACCAAATATCCACAATTTCCACAAGTATTGATACCAACTTTGGCTCGAGAATCTATGTTCAGTGAGGAAAGTGATATTGCATTAAGCAAAAACTTGCCATTGGTATATAAAGAACTTCAAGGCAGGAAATATTTTGGTGAGCAACTAGTGTGTTATTTAAAGGACCAGTCCAGTAATTTACAACCATATAAAAAAATGATATACTCGGAAAGGCCATGAAAAATGGAGAATTTTTTGTTTTTACGGTATGTTCTGAATTGTTGTAGTTTTCGAGATAATTGCGTTTGAGATTTTGAATTTTTTACAAGCTCTTCGTTGTAATACACAAACTTTTTTGAATTTTTGAAAAAATCGATACAAAAATCGATTTTTCCGCAATTTTCATAAAATGAACTTTAGCAATTTTTTTATAGTGAAAAAATAGAGTCCATTTTAAACACCCAAAAACAGGCAACAAAAAACATAAAAAATCCAAATCAGCTAAACATCCAAACAAATCATCAAAATGGTAAAAAATCATTTTAGTTTCTATATTCCTTCGCATAGAATTTTGCTCACACAAGTTTGGGATAAATTTCTAAGAAGATTTCATGCTATCAGAAGTGCAATCTCTAGTGGTATATGGGGTTCCAATACTAGTTCAGTATCTGTTATGGTTAATTGAACCAACAACGCAGGATAAAATCTGAAATCCCTAAATTTCTTAAGGATGAACAGCAATTGAAACGGTAAAAATTTTGGGACTGCAGTGTCAGTTACAGGGTGTGTTAAAGTTCTCGATCAATTTGAAATTTTATAATTACACAAATATATGAAAGCCAAATGAAACGTAGTTATATTTGAAGAACTTGGAAGTACTCGTAAGCACTCAGATGCACTAACCAAATTAGGAATTTGCAGAATCGAACCCACGGCATGAAAAATCTCTTCTCGCATAGAAAAAAACCACAGGTAGTCAAAATTACAGGGTGCGAGATGAAACTGCAACACTTGATTTTTTGCGTTTTAATAACATTTTTTCAACAAATTTATTTAGAATACAACAAATAACAATTACAACAACAAGATTTATTCAAAATGTCCGCCTTTTTCCATGCAGGTCTTCAGTCGCTTCGGAAAGTTGTCCACGATCTTGATCAAAGTTTCCAAGGTGATTTCGTTCCATGCCTTCTTCAAAGCTCGCTTCAAGGATTCCACATTCGGGTGGGGTTTCGCACACGCTTTTTCTTCTAAAATGCTCCGCACAGAGTAATCCAGATGGTTCAAATCTGGTGAGTTTGGCGGCCATTCACCGTCGCTGTTGCGTCAATGGGTACCGACCAATATGAAATCAGGGCAATTCGCACGAATGAAATTTTGGGTCTCGATTGCTTTATGTCCTGGGGTCCCGTCCTGTTGAAAAGTTCACTCATCGTCGCTAAAAGCATTGTTGGCCCATGGGATAAGATGCGCTCGTTGCTTCCGGTTTCTTCGAATCTCTTGATTGTTCAAGAGACTGTCAACGGTTCAATATCAAGAAACCGCGCAATTTCACGTACTCCTTTCCATTTTCATGCGCTCTAATTATGGCAGGTCTCAATTCATTCATTTTAACACTAAAAACAAAATTTTAAATGAAATTTGTTGAAAAAAACAATGAAAACGCAAAAAAAATCAAGTACTGCAGTTCGTAGGTTCGATTCAGCTCACAAACAAAAACAAAGTTTTTGTTTGTGAGCTGAATCGAACCTACGATATGTGGCGCTTTGACGCAAAATTCCACTGCGTTATGTATCCCGACTTTCTAGGCTTTTGGCATGAAACAAACTATAAAACATTTTTTGCGTTTCAAAAATTTAAAACTGCCCAAAAGCAACTCGTGTTATCTTGATGGCGATCAAAAAATCAGCGTCATTTCTTTCCTCTTTATTTATAAAAAAAGTTTATTCAAAAATGATAAGATCGTAGTCAAAATCTCGTTTTAATAAACACTTCCATTTTAAAATGTTTTGGCGGAAGAAAATTTTTTGGCGAATTTTTTTTATGCCCGAAAGTTGAGTGCGAATTTTTTAAATTTCAAAGTTTACCACTGCGCTATGATCTCAAAAAGTGGCTCAATGCACACAACAAATTTAGCTAAAAGTTCGAAATGATGAAAAGTGGTCGGAAATTGCTTAATTATGAAGAACCGGGGGAACCGAACGCTTCGTGCCCGGAGGGGAAAAGAAGTTGTATTTATTACCCGTACTACAGAGTTCGGCCTTCGGCCTCGCTCCAAGTATATGAATTTCTAATTTTTTTGGCAGAGGCAAAAACACTCGATGCCTGCTGGGGATCGAACTGCAAGCAATTTATATAAGCTGAGAGTCTTAACTACTCTGCCATGAGAGTAACTTCTTACTCGGCGATAAAGTTGCATTATAATCTTACGTTAAAACATGATAAGGGGCTAAAAAATTTTGGGGTACTCTGTACAAAAATTAAAGGGGCTAAATAGGAAAAAAATGTTGCTCTACCACTGCGCTATTGTGACCTGTTTCGATAGACTTCTTATTTAAAAAAATTCTTTATTCAACGTAGATTGAAAAATTATTTATAAAAAATTTAGGCCATGAACCGACCCAAAAAACCAAGACCACCTAAAAAACGACAAGCCCAAAATGTTGACTATTACCAACCGTTTGACTGGGATGGATTCCTCGCTAGAGAAAATGTCGAAACCGGCTACGAAAAATACACCAAAGCCCCAGAAAGTGTTTTCTGGCAAAATCCGGTGATTCCAGAAAACCGATTCCAACTTGGCAGGAAGATAGCCTTAGCGAGATGGCGATTGCATCCAAATATGAAGCGTAGGGAAGCTCAGAAAACCTGGCTGTTGGCAACAATCACGGATAAGTTGCATTCATGGCTGGGGGTAAAATTGGATGGGACAAAGAAGGACTATCAATATTGGCTTGTTTGCGATGATATGGATATAGCTCCGGCCAGGTATGAAAAAAATTGAAAAAATTTAATTTTTCAATTTTTATTTTTGAAATTTCAAAACTGTTTGTTACGAAAAATGCATCTATTACTCCCTAGAAAAAAGGTGCCTTCATAGCAAAGTGTCAAATGTTTTACTTTTTAAACGAGCCTCAAAAGTTCGAACCCCGGCTCGTGCCAATTTTTTTAAATACTTTTTCATTGGTTTATTTTTGCATATTACAACCTTGCTTCTAGATTTTGTTCAATTTTTTTTCATTTTTAACCATTTTTGATATGTATAGCGCTGGTTCAAACCCCGCCAGTCGCAATAAATTTTTGCCTTTTCTTAAATTTGTTCAAACTTACGCCATTTGTTTAAAATTTGCATAAATTGATAAAAATAAATAATTTTTTATCATATATATTAGTAAACCATTTAGAAGAATTTTGGAAGAAGAAAAATTCGAGCCTCCAATAAGAGCTCTTCTGGAAGAAGAAGCTCAAGATTATCAAAAATTTGTAGAAAAATCTCTAAAATTTGAACCCGGCCAAGAAGATCCATCCGCCCCAGAAGAATGGTTTAAGCCAGTAAACATGATTTTTGGACATTAAAAAATTTAAAAAATTTTTTAGCTCAGCACAGCATACCGGCCACAAGAAAATTTATTCCAACCAAACATGTTTTTTGAAGCAGCCGACGCCAGAGATAACGATGGCTATTTAAGGCTTGTTAAGGTGGTTAAGGTTGATGGAGATCTTGTGACGCTTTGTTTTGTGCGAAGTGGACTAGGTATACATTGTTTTACCGAGAATTTTTGAAGCGAAAATGGTCATTTTTCAAAAATTTTAATTTTTTCAACAAAATTCAAATAAATCCTCCAACATGAATAAAATTCGAATTTTAATAGATTTGATATAAAAAATCAAAAAAATTTATAAATAGCGTTTTAAAATTTTTCCCATTACTATAATTTACAAGATCAAAAATTCCTATTATCATAATTGGAAAGATACTAAAAATGAGTGATTACAAATTATGATAAAAATATCATATCTGGAAAGATCATATTTTTAGTATCTTTTGCGTTATGATAATGGGAAAAATTTCTAACTCGTAAAAAATTCCCATTACTATAACTCGAAAGATACTAAATTAACGAGATTTCATGATATAGTAGAAGTATCATAACTTGAAATAGCCCATTTTTAGTATATTTTGAATTATAGATATGGAAATTGTTATTTTGAAAAATGAAATTGTAAAAATAATTGAAATTTGAGCGAATTTTGATTATATTTTTGAATTTTTTCGATTTTTCACTTTTGAATAAAAATTTGGGTACTACAGTGTGGCCAAAAAAGTGCACTTTGATTTTTTGGAACCCGAAATTTTTGTTCTAAAAAGACCTCTCTATTTTATACGGGGAATCGATTGCGCACATTCCTCTACCCTGAAAATGCTTTTATGATCCTGATTCAGGGAAAAAATTGGGTTTTTGAATAGATAAAAAGAGTAACATGATCATTTTCGCTTCAAAAACACAATTTTTCCCTGAATAATGGTCAGGGAAGTATTTTCAGGGTTCAGGAATTTGTGTAATCAATTCCTAGTATAAAATTACCCCTAGAGGGTAATGTTTAGAAACAAATTTCGGGTCCCAAAAATCTCAAACATAACCTTTTTGTGCCATCATGTATAATTTTTGTGAAACTTTACGATAGCGCAGAGGATAATAGATTATATTTTAGGTAAAAAAAATTGGACAGAAAAATACGATTCAAGATGGTTTTTCCCGCCAGGTTGGGCTGCAAAAGCTGGTGCCAAATTTTGTCCTCCAAATAAACCAAAAGGTATTTCATATATAAACAAATTAGAATTTTTTTCAAATTTGTATAAATTTTCCCTGATTTTAGTTCAAAAATCAATTTTTGGAGCGGGGTCAAGCTAATTTTTTTACTAAAAAAATGTTTTTTTTTAGCAAAACGAAAGAGGAAAGAAAAAATCCAGACAAAATTCTTCGAGTGCACCATTTGTGGTACTTTTATAACATCTGAAAGCGACAAAGTAGATGAGCATGTTGAACAAGTTCATGGTGGCGACTATGTTCCTGTAATATTTTTTCCGATTTTTTCAATTAAAAAACTATTTAGCCTGACGCGGAAAAATGTCGATTTTGCGGGGCACAATTCATTGATTTGTCATATTTAGAGACTCATGTAATGGCCTGCAAGAAAAATCCAGAAAAGATAGGTAACTTAAATTTTTTATTTTTGAGCAAAATTTAAAAAATTGAACGAAAAATTTAAAAATTGAACAAAATTAACCAAAAATTTAAAATTTCAAAAACTTGAGCAAAAATTCAATTCTAGCTACTCCAATTGTCCAAAAACCTAAAAATCTGAATGAAGAACAAAAACCTACTACAACACTAGCAGAAATTAGCTCTAGCACTGTGGATGAAAATGTACCTTCTTCATCTCGTAAATTTTAAAAAACAGAATTTTTTGAACTCCAAAATTTTTGCCCAAGTATGGTCGAACCTGCGGGCCCAACGTTGCTTAACTTGCCAGATCGGCGCCTTGAACCACTTGCCCATCGGGCTATTTTTTTCTTTTGGGCGGAAACGGACTATAACTTTGGTGGGGATAAAAATATAGCTAAAAAATAGAACCGACGTTCTACCACTTGACCATGTGGGGCATAGTTTCTCAAAAAGAAAAAAGACTTTTTAAAAGTTTTACCAACTTAGATCACTCTGAAAATTGTGAACAAGATGCGCCAACTTGTAGCTATAGAAATCCAACGAAAAAACGATTGTTGAACCTTGCAGTAGGCTCATTTTTGATTTGTTAAAGAAACAAAAAAATTTAGATAAAAAGCTCAAATGGCAAGAAGAAAGATCCACCACTAAAAGATTATATTCCAATGAAAAAGGTGATCAAAAAGTTTGGCACACTTTTCTACAAAAAATTTTTCTTTTTTTCGAAAAAAGAAATCTCCAATTAATCGTATACGATGTAGAAATTTTGGCTTTCATTTTTTTCTAAAATCTATCCACTTAGCCATACGGTCGCTGGTTTGAATCGTACAACGTCATACTTATACGACCAATGGGGGCTTCCCTTAACAAATTTGTTTGAATCGTTAAAATAAATTTTTTTGCCCTGAAGGGATTGAACCCCAGACTATTTGAGTGAAAAAGATACACTTGCCACTTTACAATGAGTATACTTTTTTATCCTTGGTAGAAAATGCCACAATCTTTTACGAAAAATAAAATAATTATCAATTATTTAAAAAAGCGTCGACGAAACATTTTTTAATTTTCATAAATAGGTATTTGCCATGCTTAAAAAATTTTCTTAGGCCATAAAAATTCTCAAATTTTAGCCAAAGTCAGAAGATTCTTCACCTCAGAAAATTCAAGAACCAACATTAGTGTTACATCTAGGACAGAAACCAAAAAGTCAAAATGAATCTCAACCTATGGCTGAAGAAAAAGTTTACATAGCTGCACAAGAGCCAGAACAAGTCCAAGAAAATCCTATGACCCCAAAAAGTCCACCAAAAGCGTTATTTTTCTATGATGCTGCGACTAATACATTCAAGTGGTGTTTTGAAAATCCTGGTGTGTCTGCACAAAAATCTAAAGCGTCAAGCCCTGGACCATCAACTTCTGGGGTCACTGGAAATCTAGAAAGTGGTGAAACTCTAGCTATGCCGATTGAGCATAGTCCAGGAAGTGTGCCAGAAGATCCGAGTGAAACGAGTAAAGAACTTGTTGGAAACACAAGTCATCAACATTTGGTGGACATTGAGAAAGACTCAATTCCGAGCCAAAATTTTATTGTAGCGGGAAATTTCTACCAGATCGTGAATGCGAGAAGCTTTCTCACGGTATTTTTTAGCGATTAACAGAAAAAATATTATGCGTAAAAGAAAGAGTTAATAGTTTTGACATTTATAGCAAAGTGGTAAATAGTTAGTTTACACATCAAAAAGCTTTTGCAACATAGTAGTAGTAGTGTGGTTAAGTAGTAAAGTGGTTAGGGCGCCAAATGCTTCATAGCAAAGTGGCAAACGTTATATAGTTAGTTTACACATCAGAAAGCTTTTGCAACATATAGTAAAGCGGTACATCAAAACGATATCATAGCTGAGTAGTTAGGGCGCCAAATGCTTGCACTGAAGATGCGTTCGATCCCGCTTGGAGCGATTTCTTTTTGCATCAAAATTTTTTGCAGAAAAATGTCAATGTTGAAGATTCGACCACAAAATATGAGTACCCTTATGCTGATTGTGCTGCTCCAGCATTGCATGTAAGTAAAAATTTATTTATTTTATGGGGTACCGAAATTTTTAATTTTCAGCTTGAAGACCCCGAAAAAAGATCCAATGAAGAAATTTTGGCGATCAAACAAGTCGTCGAGAGCCAGTTTTGTTTATTGCAATCAGAATTAAAGGGTATCGACAAGAATAAAAATCAAATTTTGCTTGTCGACCAACTGTTTTCTGGGCTAAATGAGCAAGCCTTGAAGAATTGTCTTTTGATCAGGGCGAATTTTCCGTTTATGCCGAGGTTCGAAAATTTTTTATTCCTCCTTTCTTGTATTAGGATAGTCCAAAAATACTTCCATGCATAGGTTACCAGGGGGTATAGTACCCCCCCCCCCCAAATTCATTCATCATATAAATTTTGGAAAAAATCATTTTTTTGGTCGACAACATATAGCCTCGAGGTAGCTTGTCCCTCCTCCTTGTTCATGTATGCATGTACCCCCCCCCCCTAAAAGACCATTCATCCATCCATCCAGGGGGACCGGTGTACCCTCCCCCCCCCTTACTGGTAACCTATGCTTCCATGATAGGTTTCTTGTTAGATCTTGCATCCCTGTGTGGTAGTCTTAATAGTTACCATTCTTTTTAGTTGGTTAATCAACATGTTGTCCAAAAAACGCCGCCTACTAAACCTCATCCATTCAAAAATCGACACTATATACTACTTCCTCGGCCATGATATCGCTTTGATGTACCGCTCCGAAACGACCGAGTACAAAGTCAATCATGTGGTTCGTGCTATTACCGACTTTATCGAGCACATCGTGCCGGAGGAGGACGAAGAAGATGATGAGATCTATGGGATGAAGAGCATCGTTCTTGTAACTATACCAGCGGTAAGGAAAATATGCAAATTTTGAAAAGAGGAACAANCTATTACCGACTTTATCGAGCACATCGTGCCGGAGGAGGACGAAGAAGATGATGAGATCTATGGGATGAAGAGCATCGTTATTGTAACTATACCAGCGGTAAGGAAAATATGCAAATTTTGAAAAGAGGAACAAAATCATCACTCATAGTAAAGTGGCAAGCGTCTCATTTTGCATTCAAATGAGCGAGGGTTCGATCCTCCCCAAGGCGAAAATTTTTGATCGGTTCAAAAAAGTGGTTAAAGGAAACCCCCATAAATTGGTCATAAAATTTCTGTTTTTTTCTTAAAACACTATCCATTGAGCCATACGTTATCTGGTTCGATTCTGATAGGGTTAGTGACTGTATAGCTCAATGGATAAAATGAAAGGCAAAGACAAATTTTAGATTTTTCTTTAGCAACTTTTTTGAATTGGTACAATAAAATTTTCTCCCTGGTGGGATCGAACCCTCGACTATTTGAGTAAAAAATAAGCATATTGCCACTACACCATGGGTGATGGCTTTTGTTACTGTTATTTTATACGATTTTTTAGATAGGTTTGCTGCGGGATACGATCAAAGTGTATAATAAAGGGATAAAGGATGAAGTTGAAAATTTGAAAAATCGGTATTTTTTGCATAATATAAAAATAAATTTTTTAGAAAAAAATTGATTTTTTTAAAAAAAGTAACAAATTGTAAAAGAAAATTAGAAAAGTCTGTCTATCAAATTTGAAAAATTCGCCAAAAATTGAAAAATTCGTCAAAATTTGCGTTGTCGGACAGTTGGTCGACCGGACATTTCGCCGACCGGAAAGTTGGTCGACCGGACACTTGGCTGACCGGACAGTTGGCCGACTCGGACAGTTGGTCGATCGGACAGGGGGCCTTAGGCTTAGGTTTTAGGCCTTAGGTTTTAGGCCTTAGGTTTTAGGCCTTAGGCTTTGGCCCGAGTCGACCAACTGTCCGGTCGGCCAAGTGTCCGGTCGACCAACTGTTCGGGTCGACCAAATGTCCGAGTCGAACAACTGTCCGGCATTCCAAAATTTGACAAATTCGCCAAAAATTGAAAATTTAAAAAATCGAAAAAATTGATTTTGAAAAAAAGTAAAAATTGTAAAATTTGTAGAAAAGTCTGTCTATCATATTTTGGATCAAAAATTTTATTTTTATTTTTTTCAGTACGAAAAACAGTTTTTAATCTTATTTTTATCTTAAAAATTCAAAACTTTTTGTTTATTGACACGAATATTCGAAAAATATTTTCTTCTTTAATATTTCAAAATTTATTATATATAAAAATTTAGATATGGCCATAAAATCAATATTGCACTCGTCGATTGGGCTGAAATGTTGGAAGAAAATATCCAACGAGGAGCACCAATGTCGATGGATGATCGGCTTAAAGTTTTGGTCAAAGAAATGACTCGTTATGGTTTGAAATATACCAAATAAGAAATGTGGGAGCTACTACACAATGAGGGGGGGGGGGGCACCCACGTGAAAAAATTTCAAAATTTTTCTGGAAATGACCCTTATAGGGGTAAAAACATGCGGGGAATTAGACATTTTCGAAGCGAAAAAACGCTTCCCTAAATCAGGGAAGTCGTATTGTGTATTGAAGAGAAAAGTCGAAAAAGTGCGAAAAGTTGCCATTTTTGCGTATATTCAGAAAGTTCATGAAAAATGGAGCAGGTACAAGCTTTCGTTGTAATACACAAAATTTCAAAAATCACCAACTTCACATGCAATTTTTTCAAAAACTACAACGATTCAGAGCATGCCATAAAAACAAAAAATGCTTCATTTTTCATGAACTTTCTGAATGTACACAAAATGGTAACTTTGTCGCATTTTTGCGACTTTTCGCTTCAATAAACAATACGTCTTCCCTGAATCAGGGAAGCTTTTTCGCTTTGAAAATGTCAAATTCGAATTCTCCACACTTTTTTACCATTAAAGGGGTCATTTCCAGAAAAAATTTTTGAAAATTTTTTCACGTGAGTGGTTCATCCCCCTCCCTATTGTGTAGTAGCTTCAAAATGTGTTTTGTTTCTTTTCAATAGCATAGCTAAGTGGCAGTGATGTACTAAAAAAAATTTGAACTGTGGATTTGGGAAGAGGCGAGAAGGGTCGTCGGATTTTTCAAAGTTTTGAAAATAGTTCAAAATGAATTTTTTCTGAAAAAATTATATATTTGTAAATTTTTCTGATATGTTATTGTTTTTTTATTTAAAAAACTAAAATTTTTTATTGTGGTTATATCAAGTTAATGACTTTTTGTTGCGATTTTTTCATTTTTTTATCGAAATTTGGTGATCTACTTTTCTGATATAAGGTTTCTAGTTAAACACAGTTCCTCAAAAAATGGCCATTTTGCGATTTATACGCGAACCAAAATAACCATTAGGGGGTCTTCTATACGAGGAATCGATTACTCCCTTGAAAACGCTACCCTGGTCCTGTACTAGTCTATTTTCGCTTCAATACACACATCTCTTCCTCGAATCAGGGAAGCGTTTTCAAGGTACGGCAATGAGCGTAATCGATTTGTCGGATAGAAAAACCCCCTATAAGGTTATTTTGATGAAAATTAAAAAATCGGAAAATTGACATTTTTGATGCAGGGGCTCATGCATTTAATATTTTTTTATCTCGGTTTTAATGATTTTTTTGTCTGATTTTCTTGTTTCAATTCTTGTTTTGATGAATTTATGTCATAGTTTGTTTCCAGTGATTCTGAAGTTTCAGCACCGATGGCGCAGGAGCAAGTGGCGCAAAATTGAACTTGAATTTCAAACCCCATACCACTTGCGCCATCAGCATTCTGTTAATTACTTTTTTTCAACAAAAAATTACATTGTAATGCAAATAAACACGTTTAGCTGACAAATCCAAATTTTACAAACAACTATTTTACCACTACACCTTCCGTCTTTATAGCCATTTATTCATCCATCCTGAGGGACCGATGTACACCCCCTACTGGTAAACTATGCATCGATCTTTTTAAGCCAAAGTAAGGCGTATTACCACTGAACTATGAAAGATAAAAATTTCCGTTTTTTACTATTTCGTTTGGACCAAATTGGAAAAAAGGTAAAAAATTTTTGGTCACCAACGGTATTCGAACTAGCACTATACGTATCAAAAATTCTTTAAAAAATATTAAAAAATAGTTTAACGCCGAAATTAGGCGTATGCACAAATTTTAAGAAATTGCAAAAACTTTTGATATAAGCTAGGACTTCGTGTATACGGGCATTGTGTTCAAAAATCAAGAACACTACCACTTAACCACAAGTCCAAATTTGAGCAAAGTGGAATATTTTTATGGCAATAAAATGTATGTATGTATGTGCTTTTTTGGCATTTCAATCGTCCCTGATATGGAAAGGTACAAGCAAATTTATTATTGCTGATCTACGGCTCTTGAACTGTGTTGGGTATGGTCAAAAATTTTTTAATTACTACCATTCATGAGACGGGATTATGGGGGTTGTTGGACGAAGGATAACGCTCATTATTTTCAGATTGGCAGGATTAGGGTAGACAAATGGGTTTTGTTATAAAAGGGTTAAAAAAAGCTCAATTGGTAAGCGTTTAGGTCGAGTAAAAATTTGGATAAATAAAAATATTCATCTTTTCTACCGCATACACATTTAGAGGTAGCAATAAGTTGTCGAATGATTGTTTGACAAAATGAAATTTTTCAGGGTTGGCGAATTTTCGAAAACCGACGACAAATTCGTGCTCCTCGACCCCCTAAATTTCTAATCGAATACCATCATGCCTATAAAATTCATAAAAATCGAAAATCAGACAAGTGGATTGTGTATTGACACGAAAACTTGAATTTTCATTTTTTGAATTTTATAGTCATGATGGTTCTCGTTTAGAGCAGTTTGGGGTCGAGGAACACGAATTTGATGCTATTTTTCGAAAATTCTTAACCCTACCAAGATTTGTTTGTTTACAATCCCTTATGTATAGGGTGTTTCAAATGAAACCTACCTATTTTATTTTGACATAGCTTTTTTCTGAGAAAAGTATTCTGAATTTCCGACTTTTGGAAAATAACGAGCTAATTTGTCCATTTTATGCATGTTTTTTTGTTTTTGAAAATCTTGACTTTGGGTAAAACGTTTTCGCCTAGGTTAGGATTCGAACCCTCTCCTTTATGAGCAAAAAGCGAGAGCCATACCACTCGGCTATGAAGGTCGATTAGTCACTCGTTTAAAATTTTCCGGCGAGACCGACCTTCATAGCCGAGTGGTATGGCTCTCGCTTTTTGCTCATAAAGGGGCGGGTTCGAATCCCAGTCCAGGCGAAAACTTTTTGTCCAAAGTCAAGATTTTCAAAAACAAAAAAACAAGCATAAAATGGACAAATTAGCTCGTTACTTTCCAAAAATCGGAAATTCAGAATACTTTTTCAGAAAAAAGCTATGTCAAAATAAAATAGGTAGGTTTCATCTGAAACACCCTGTATATTATCTCTTTTAGAACAAGCTATGAAAAGACTCATTTTTGTAACCATATGCCTATTTTCTCTATGCCAAGCTTTTCCTGCTGGTGAAGCCTCCAGGCAAGACCAAGCTCCATCCGGTGAATTCCACGTCCTACCCTTTAATCCAAACAATCTAAACAACGTACATTCTTCCCCAGCTCAACATGTTGTACAAGGCGGTAGCTTAAAGGCACATCTCCAGACTAACCAAGGTAAATACGAACAACAATTTTTGCATTTGATTAAAGCATATTTTTAGAAAGAACAAGTTGAAAGGTGGTTTAATGTAAGTATTCTTAAAATTGAATAATTTTTGTCTGGCTGCTGGAAAACGAACTTGTGAGCAATTTCTACGAGCTGACAGTCTTCGACACTCGGCCATGAGTGGCTTCTTAATCAACATTATTAAATTTCATCTATAAGACTTACGTAAAACATGATATGGGGCTAAAAAATTTATTTTGAAGAGTACCCCCATGATTTTGGTGTCATTTTTCTTCTCTCATCGAGCCCTATCGATTGGTATAAGCCGTGACGGAATTGGAAATGAAGGATATAGCATAAACAGACAGACACACATAGCGCGTTTAATGTTTTAGGATAAAAATTTTAGATATCGCCATCAAATCAATATTGCACTCATCGACTGGGCTGAAATGTTGGAAGAAAATATGAAACAAGGAGCTGAAACAAGCAAATCATAAAGATTATTAAAAAATTAATTTTTTCTGAAAAAATGATATATTTGTCGAAAATTTTTTCTGATATGATACTGCTTTTTTTTATTAAAAAATATTATTGCGTGATTTTTCGGGTCCCAGTAATATTTTTTCAATAAATGACTCCTCTAGGTTTATCAAGGCATTACCACTTTTTTTTTATCAAGGCATGATTTTCATATGTGTAATAAGAAAGTCACAGTAGTAAGCCTAAGCCTTAAGCCTAAGCCTAAGCCTAAGCCTAAGCTTAAGCCCAAGCCCAAGCCTAAGCTTAAACCTAAGCCCAAGCCTAAACTTAAGCCTAAGCACAAGCTTAAGCCCAAGCCCAAGTCTAAGCTTAAACCTAAGTCTAAGCCCAAGTCTTTCAATTTCTAACCATTCCAATAAATTTTGTGCTTAACAATTTTTTGACGATTTCAACGAATGATGAGTATATGTTGGAGCAAAAAGTGGATTTTTATGATTTTTTGAGACCCGAAAATTTATTTTTCTAAAAATGACTCCTTTAGGGGTAATTTTTTGCGGTAAATCGATTGATTCCCGAACCTTGAAAATGCTTCCCATTTCTCGTATAAGATTACCCACAGTAAGTGATTCCCAGATAAAACATTTCAAAAAATGTCCATTTTTGCTTTAAAAGCCCAAATTTTTCCTGAATCAGGGTCAGTGAAGCATTTTCAAAGTTCGCAAATGCTTGTAATCGATTCCCCGCATAAAATTAACCATAGAGGAGTTCATTTTTAGAAGAAACAATTTCGGATCACAAAAAATCACAAAAGTGCACTCTTTTGTGCCATCCTGTACAAAAATTGCTTTTTTTTTAAATTAGCATTAAAAAAGTTTAATAAAGAGCATCCGGATTCTTGTTCAACTTGATATTTGAATAATCCGGAAAACGTGAGCGTTTGTTGTCGTCGATCGATGTCATCATGGCTTAAAAGTTTTTTCATAAACCCGAACGATTTGGCCAAGTGGATAAGGAAGCCGCACATTTGATCAAGCAAGTTAAGCAACGTTGGGCCCACAGGTTCGATCCCTGGTGGGTAAAATTTTTGATTTTCAAAAATTTTTTTAACTTTTTTGAAATTTCTCATTGAAAGCAGCTTTTTATTTTTATGATCTAGGTTCGATACTCAGCATTGTTTGAAATTTTTCCATGTTCATTTTTAATTGAAGAAAACGTTGAAGGGGGGGCTCAAAAAATGTAAAAAATTTTTTGGCGTGGCTATTTGTTGAACTCGGACTATAAAAATTGAAAAAGCTCACGTTAAGAATTGAAGAATGTCCTGAAAAATTTCGGATTTGACATTTTCGAAGCGAAAAAACGCTTCCTTGATTCAGGGAAGGCCTGTGTATTGAAGCGAAAGTCACAAAAATGCGATTTTTGTCTAAAAACGACCCCGTTTGAGGTAAAAATGTGCGGGGAATCCAAATTTGAAATTTATAAAATTCCTCGGATTCAAGAAAAGCTGTATATCGACGCGAAAATTCGAGAAAATAACACATTTTGGTCTAAAAACAACGCTTTTTCTTTCCCCGTACATTTTTATCCCAAAAAGGGGTTGTTTTTAGGAAAAATTTGCATTTTTGCGACTTTTCGCTTCAATACACAATACGCTTTCCCTGAATCAAGGAAAATTTTATTCGTTTCGAAAATGTCAAATTCGGATTTTCTCCATGTTTTTACCTCCTAGAGGGGTCATATCCAGAAAAATATTCACGCGGGTGGTCCCCTATTGTGGAGTAGCTTCAATTTTCGTTGAGACGGCATTACTATGAGGTCAGAATTTGGAGCGGTTACTCCACGGGTCCCATGGTTCGGTGGTACTGGGCTAGTCTCAGGTACCCATCAAGTCTGGTTTAAACCCCACTCGAGGCTAAAAGATCTTGCCTAGTAGTAACATTCTCTTCGGATTCTCTCTAGAATGCTCGGCATTATATTTTCAGATAGTAAAAATTTTGTTGAATCAAGCTCAAAATAGTGACAGTGATTTGTGAAAAACCTCTAAACTAGAGTATAGGGATCCTTTTTTAATGAGGGTACAAATACAATGATCATGGAGAATCTCTCTATGAGATTCTCCATGATCATTGTATCTGCGCGTACCGAAATTTTGATTATCTTCAATTAGGTAAATCTCGAAAATTTTCAAAAAAACATGCAAAATCATGGTTTCATGGTAATTCACAATTT
>OZJO01007022.1:0-10278 GCA_900406225.1 Acrobeloides nanus
AGAGGTTAGAAAATTCAAAAAATACACGTAAAATCGATGGTATTGAGCTTCATGACCCTAAAAGTATTTTTGGCGGTCCTCGAATTTTTTCGATTTCTATTTAAAAAATCGAGGCACAATATGGCCTACCTCTATGCAAAAAAATTAGAGTGCACTTCCGCACAGTTTAGGAGATAGAGCATTTTTTGTGAAATTTTTAGGGTCAAAAATCGGTTTTTCTGATCTAAGTATGGGTTCCTGAGGTCGCCGATCGTCGTTTTTGGCACTTTTGATCACAAATTGGGGTCGAAGAATTGATTGGTGTAGGTTTTATTTAAATCGGAGTCGATCCTAAAAAGTCGATTTTTTGACACCCCCACCCCCCAGCTCCACAGGGGTGATGTTTCAGAATTTTTTTCTCTCGATTCCGTGATCAGGGACCAATATCCTATCGATTTTATTAGACACAAAAAAAATCTCTGACCCTTGACCCACCGGCCCGGTGATCTTTACAGAGACCGTGTCTTAAATGGTTTCCTTATGTTGTTGCCCAAAATTTTTGAAAATTTAAAAAAAATCCCAACTGTTACTCCATTATGATTTTTTAAAAATTCCTCGAATTGTCTTTTCCTATAAAGAAATTATTTAGTTGTACTAATTCATTGGGATCATCAAATAATCAATTTTTATCCGACAATATGAACCCTTGTGGATTTTGGCATTTCCTCTATAAACTTTCAACTACAATTGTAGCAAAAGAAATTGTCGTGTACATGCAAAGATGGCCAAAATCACTTGTTGCTGGGATGCGAATGTCAAAATCATTAAACAATTTGTTATTTCTCAGCATGTTAAGCACATACACCAATAGAATTACTGTGAAAACTACATTTATATATTGTTTTCTATGGACAATTAGTATGGGATCATTTTTGTCGGTGTTGCTAATTACAAGTGAGAAAAATGGTNTTAAGGCTTTATTGATACCTTCCCCCTCTCCCCGTAATTATTTGGCTACCCCCTCCCCCCCCCCACTTGATTACGTAATATCTAGATGACCCTAGCCCCTCTTTGCCGGTCAATCATAAAAGAAGACTAGAAGATTGAAAAGATCACCCTGAGGGGATTTTTTGTAGGGAACAGAGGTGTAAGTAGCAGGAAGAATTTCATAATTTTTCGTAATCTCAAAGATTTCGTAATTCGGATTTTTTCTTAATCCTACAAATTTATTAATTTTCAAATTTATAAATTTCAAATTTCGTAATTTTAAAGAGGTCTGTAAAATTTCTAACAGCTTTTCCAAAATACTCTATTCTGCGTTGATGATTTTTGGAAAATTCGGAAAGTTTTGGGACACTAAACGAATTCCTCTTTTTTGTTCAATCTGTCAATAAAGCACTATATATGTTGAATTCCTAAAAATACCCAAGTATAACCCAAAAGCAAAAAAAATATTTTGAAAAAGTAATTTTCCAGAAGGCATTAAAAACGATTCAACATTACCTTTAGCAAAAAATGACTTGGTAAATCTAGTCATTCTTGAGTACTTTTAAGGAAAGCCGTAATTTGCAATTTTTCGCAATTTTCGTAATTCGTATTTCGCAATTATTACTTACTCAGCAAGAATTTCTAGATTGTGTGTATAATGGAGATTCTGGTATAACTAGTAATGGAGTTTATTATGGATGTTCTCCATTTTCGGGTAATTAAATTTTATCTATAGAGTGAGTAAAAAATCCGACTTTATGCAATTTTATAGGCAATTTGTAAAAGTACGATTGCGCCGAACGGAGCACCGAACAAGCCAAAGGGTCCCAATTAGGCTTAGGCCTAAGCCTAATTTGGACCCTTTGGCTTGTTCGGCGCCCTGTTTGGTGCCCCGTTCGGCGCAGTCGTACATTTACAAATGGATAAATCTTTTATTTTTCTCGTCACGCTTTGTAACGAGAAAACACACCCTTGTTGCCGAAAAAAGTTTTTTATTGCTGAAAAAAGTATTATTGCCGAAAAAAGTAATTTTATTGCCGAAAAAATCGAAGCATGAAACGCTTCTTCGACCATGTTTCACAGCCCCTGAAACATGGTCAAGGAAGCGTTTTCATGCTTCGGGAGTGCGCACAATCGATTCCCCGCCTAGAAAAACCTAAGAATCGACGGTTTTCTCATAAAAATCCGAAAATTTCGATTTTCGCTTCAATACATTCACCACCTTCCCTGAATCAGGGTCAAGGAAGCGTTTTCACACTTTGATAATGCGCGCAATGGATTCCTCACATAAAATTAGACCTAAAAAGATTCTTTTTAGAAAAAAATGTTTTTGAGAATATGTCATAAATGTTACGCCCCCATCGGTTCAGAAAAATTTTCGCGTTCTACCCTGATTTTCAGGGTCAAATGTAATTTTTCATGCTTCGAAAATGCGCGCAATCGATTCTTCGCCTAGAAATTAGTCTAAAAAGTTGGTTTTTAGAAGAAAATCAGAAAAAGTTTTCGCGTCGAAACGCAGTTCTACCCTGATTTTCAGGGTCAAACTTAATTTTTCAGGCTTCGAAAATGCGCACAATCGATTTTTTGCCTAGAAATTACCCTAAAAAGTCGGTTTTTACAAGAAAATCGGAAACAAATTTTTTTGAAAAAATTCACGTTCAATGCGGTCGCTAATCGATAGTAGTACTGGATTTTTTTACTCACTTTGTACTTTAAGAAAGTTTTTTTGAATATTCAATTTTATTATTTTAAGAAATTCAATTTTATTTCGAAGCAGTCATGCTAATATGTTCTGTACTTTTCTGCTTCATGTGCTTTTGGAGATATCGTTATGTTATGAAGCATAGCTCATTGGAAAAATATTTTAAAAAATTTAAGGATCAGTCTGCTAGGATAATGTTTACTTTAGTAAGATAAATAATTTTATTTTAAACAATTTCTTAACTTTTAAGAACTTGTTCAGTCTGCTCGGATGCCTTCTTGTGTTAGTTCCTTTTTTGCTGTATCAGATTGTTCCAAAAAGCGGCGCTTTTTATAAATGGAAGGTGATTTTGGAAGCAATTTTACACTGGAAGTCTAAAGTGCCGATTGGGCATTCGATTGAAGAGTAAGATTGTCACATAGCTAAGGGACCAGCCCATTAGGAAAAAACGCTATGAAAAAATTATATGTTCGAAAATATCATGAAAAATGGATATTTTTTGTTTTTACGACACCCTCTGAATCGTTGTAGTTTCCGATATATTTGCGTTTGAAAATTGAATTTGTGTACATGTTTTCGCAGCAAAAACCTTGAACCGACAAACAAGTTCAAACGCGTAAGAATCAAACAACAAAGTGAATCAACTCGTTCTAAATAGATTGTTGTTTAGTGAAATTCAAAAAAGTTTGTGTATTACAACGAAGAGTTTGTACATAAATTCAAATTTCAAACGCAAATCTCTCGATAACTACAACGATCCAGAGGGTGTCGTAAAAATAAAAAATACTCAATTTTTCATGATCTTTCTGAATGTATCACTTTTTCATATTGTTTTTTTCGATTGGCCCTTTAATCATTTTTTAGCCTAATCCAATTGCTTATCCTCTATTTTAAAATCGTCAGAGCACCGATTCCACCTGAAGGACGAGTCGAAAAATTTTGTTGTGCTCTTTATGCGTGCGAATTTAGTCATAACTTGAACTGTGCTCCATGGCGTGTTTTTGGCTCAAACTTGCGCCATTTGTTCAAAAAAATTCTCGGTGTTTTTGATTCATGTAGTCAAGGAGAGATGGTTGGTGTACAAGAACATAACCAACTATCCCCAAACCAAGATATTGATTTACAACAAGCAAATACGAACGAATCAATACAAACGTCGATGAATTTGCCTATTTTTAGGCCAAAGAGTAATTTTTTATAAAATAAAATTTTTTTAATGTATAAGAATTTTGAACAAGTTCAATTAAAATTTCAGAAAAGGCATTTATGACCACATTAGAGGTTTTAACCAGCGCTAGGCATATCAAAAAATGATCAAAATTGTAAAAAATGTAAAAAAATTAATCTAGAGCCAAAAGAGGAAATTCAAAAAATTTCATAAGATGCACAAATTTATGTAACAGATCAAGATTCGAACCTGAGACACTCATATGAAAGAACAACACGCTGCCACTTAGCTATGACTAAAACATTTTTTAATTTTTAGACCAAAACTCCAATAGTTTGTCTGTGGATAACCAGCATGAATTGTCTTCAAGATTGATGCTTTCATTGCAGCCTACATCAACTTCTTCGCATACAGATGGTATGTGATGTCAATAATCGATTTAATAAAAAATTTTAATATTTAGATTCTATTACTCATCCATGTATACCAGAAATCCCACATAGTCAAAATAACAAATATTGATAGGCATACAGTCAAACTTGGGTATAACAGCACCCCTAAAAATTCGCCAAAATTAGAGGTTAAATCGGACTTATACGAGCGACCACATTTTGAATAGCTAATTGTATGAGGAATATTTTGAGAAAAAAATATTGAAAAATCTTTTATTTTCGCTGAGATATGATCTTTTGAAGTGGAAAAGAGACATAATTTTCAAAAAATCATATCTCCACAAGATCGAAGGCTTTTTCAATAATTCTTTTTGTAAAAAATTCCTTATGATCCTGATTTTGAAAGATGCTATCGCCTGAAAAAATCTGATTGTTCTCAATTTTTGACAGATTTTGAAAATAGGGTAAAAATGGATAAAAAATGACATCAACTTCAAAAGGCCATATCTCAGCGAAAATAAAAGCGTTTTCAATAATTTTTTTATAAAATATTCCTCATACAATTAGCTAACCAAAATGTGGTCGCACGAAGAATTCCGATTTAATCTCATTTTTGGCGATTTTTTTCGAATTTCACCCTTAGGGATGCTGTCGTATCGAGGTTTGACTGTATACCGTATTTCTTCTATAATAGCCCCTCCCCTCACAAGTGAATTCCCAAGTGCTCGGTCACAGCCGATTCCTTCCCTGACAAGGAAACGTTTTCAAGGTTCGGGAGTGCGCTCAATCAATTTCTCGCATAACATTACCCCTATAGGAGTCTTCACTGAAAAACATTTTGAGAAAAATTGATCAATTTTAACTCATCTTTTTGAATTCTGTTGATTGACTCCCCCCAGCTAGGACAGCTCTAAAATTTTTTCGATCTACAATACGGTCACCCGGTTAAAATGGCTCAAAAATCGAAGTTTCTCAGATTTTTTCGAAACCACGCTAAAAGTGCTCTCCATATTGGAATACATCGGCCAGATAGAAATTTTAGCCAAAAAAAATTATCTAAGATGTTTTTGGACAGGTTAGAAAATTCAAAAAATCAACGTAAAATCAGATTTTTGATCTTCGGACAAGGTTTTGAGAGTAAACGGTTAAGCGAATTGGCTCAACATGACTTTCAAAAACTTTTCCAAGCGTTAATCTCACTAAATAAAGTCAAATTAAATGGTAGTCGAGCCGTTTAACACTAGGTTCGAACTTTCGAGATATCGTCTTTTAAAGGGGGGGTGTATTTTGTAACTGGACCTTGAAAAAAAAATTTATTTTCAAAAAAACGACTTTATTAGGGGTAAAATCATGCGAAAAATCGATTGTGCGAATTCCCGAAGAGTGAAAATGCTTCCTTGACCCTGATTCAGAAAATAGATGAGTGTATTGAAGCGAAAATCGAAAATTTTTGAAATTTCTCCCTCTAAATCATATTTCTGGGGGTAATTTCATGCGGGAAATCGATTGTGCGCATTCCCGAAGCTTGAAAACGCTTCCCTGATCCTGATTCAGGGAAATTAGTACATGTTGGATTTTCGCTTCAACAAACACTCTTATTTCTCTGAATCAGGGTCAAGGAAGCATTTTCACGCTTCGGGAATGCGCACAATCGATTTTTGCTTCAATATACCGATTCCTTCCCTGAATCAGGGTCAAGGAAGCGTTTTCAAGGTTCGGGAATGCGCGCAATCGATTCCCCACATAAAATTACCCCTAAAGGACCACATGTTAAAAAAATTTTTTCGAAAAAATCTCCACGTCACTTACGGCCCTTAATGTTTAGTAGTACCAAGTTTTGTCAAAATAGGAGAGGGGGAAATACCCCATGGGATTAGTTTAGAGGAAATACGGTATTTATTTTTTCATTTTCTATAGGCCCAAAATCTACTTCTCAAATTTGTTTAATACAAAAATGTATTTTTTTTTATTCTTCCTCATAATATTATGTTGCAAGTTATATTTAGTCTCGACAAATTGTTTCTATAATGATAGGCTTATACTTTTTGTTGGATATTTTTTAAACTATAAATTAATAACTTGTGATCTACAAAAAATTAGTCGTTAGAAACTGCCAATTTAAGGTCTATTTAGGAATGTTAACTTTAATAGGCGATGTCTCGAAAACTAGAACCGAGGAAGGAAACAGTAAAAAAGTTTTTCCGTTTTTATTGGAACCAATGTATACTCCCGTTTTTGAGGTTGCTGAACACGAATTGAAGTCCTTTTTCGATCCGACTTATAGTTTCTGAGATACGACATATGAGCCTTATAAGGATATACCAAAATGCCCTAATTGAAACAATAGGCTTTATCTCAGCGTAAATCCGTTTGGGATGGTATTGGTGTCAATGGATAGCCCTTGAAAAATGCTAAAAATTTCATATAAAGACCATGTTGTGAAACTCAATCGTTAGGAGATATGCTTTTTTCCCCCACCATTCTAGCAACACCTTGTTGAAGGCTCTAGCATTTATGGTTTCGGAGTTAAGAGCCTTAAAAGGGGGTGCCTCAAAACGGTACCCCTCTGGATCTCGAAATATAAAAGAGCAATCTATGAAAATTTGTGCATTTTTGGATTCAGCATAGTCGAAAACTAGGAAATATGCCGGTTTTAAAAAATTTTGATAACTTTTTGGGGATTGTGAAGTCCAAGGGTCGATTCTTACATACAGTGAGTTTTAAGTTTTTACAGATAAAAATTTTCTATAAATATTTTGCATTTATTAGAAGGTGATAAAACGCAAATTATGATATATTAACTTTGGCCTCAAACTTTTGTCTTCATGGCTAAAAAAGTGCGTTAAAAAAATTACTGGATTTTTATAAAATCTTAAATGACAATTTCCATTTTTTATTGAAAGAGGTTTAGAACAGAACATAATTGATTTTATTTATATAAATTCTGAGCTAGCACGCAACTCCGTTTGCATTTTTATAACGCAATTTTAGTCATGAAGAAAAAAATTTGAGGCCAAAGTTTATATATAATAATTTGCGCTTTTGTACCCTCTAACAAATGCAAAAATTTTTATTGAAAAAGCTTTTATCTGTAAAAGTTATGACGGTGTCTTTGAATCATAATTTTCTAATCCCCCCAGTGTCAACTGGAAAACTATTTCGAGGTGGATCCCATTTTTTTCTCACACAATTAATTTTTTTCTCACATATTTTTTTCTCATGTCACGATACCATCATGACGCCACGACCCCGTCGTGATATTGCGACGTTGTAATGATACCGCGATATCGTCATGACGCTGAAGCCATCATGACGTCGCGATGCTGCTATGATGCATCGACGCAGTCATGATATCGCGATGCCGTCATGACGCTGTCGTGACGTTGTGATGCCGTCATGACACAGCGACACTGTCATGACGTCGCGATGTTGCCATTATTCCTTCGTGACGTCTTTATGGCGTCATGAAGTCGCGACGCTGTAATGATGTCGCGATGCGATCGTAACGTCGCGATGCCGTCATGACGCTGCGATGCTATCATGATGTTGCGAAGCAATCATGACGTCGCGATGTCGTCATAGACATCGACGCTGTTATGACGTCGAGACGCCATTGTATCATCGGGACGCTGTATGACATCGCGATTGATAGGCGTCGCGACTTCATAACAGCGTCGTGACGTCACGACGGCGTCGCGATATGTGCAAAGAATATGTGAGAAAAAAATATTGTGTGAGAAAAAAGTATATGTGAGAAAAAAATTATATGAGAAAAAATTAATTGTGTGAAAAAATTTATGCCTTTCGGGGTTTTACGTCTCCATCATGAATAAAAAATTGGCGCATGTTTGGTCAAAATCCAAGAAATCTGGTTGAGAATGCTTCCTTGGAGCACCAAATAGGAATAGGAATCTTAGTCTTTTTCTACCCCACCATATATATAACGCTTGAGGATCACAACAGTTCCCTTTTATAGATTAGAAAACGTGATGGATACAACCGCAACATGGCTATCGATGATAAACCGGTTTTATAACGACTCAGTTCAGACTTATACAGTGGGTAATGATGTTAAAGAAATGTACTATATTGATGCGATAGATGCTATTCCAAAATTGTGCGCAGGAAAATGTAAATTTTTAGAGTAGATAGTACAGGGTGGCCCATAAAAAAGTGGCTTTTTGTGATTTTTTGGGACCCAGTTCATACGGTTTTTCTTCATAACATAAATTTTTTCACAAAAGTGATGTTCTACAAAGTTGTCCGTCGTGATCTCAGGAACAACTTTGTAGAGCATCATTTTTTCTGAAAAAATTTCCTTTATGAAGAAAATCCTTATGAACCGGGACCCAAAAAATCACAAAAAGCCACTTTTTATTGGGCCACCCTGTATTTATACCTATAAATACAGACAATATCTCTTACAACACGGTAGAATGGGCCAAAATGGGCAGGAACGCACTACCCACTCAATGTTATTATCATACATTAAAAGAATATTTTGAACAAAATCCAAATGCCGTGAGCGAATATTCAATATTAATGGATGCATTGACTAATCGGGATATAACTTGTTTATTAATAGTAAGATGTTTTTCAATATTTGCACAGTCCCAATCAGGCCCGTAGGATTTGGTGAAGGAGGGGGCAAAAATTTTTTAGGTCGTTTGAGGGGCATTACTATAATTCGATTTTCCAAAAAACGTAAATATTTGCCAAAAATGCCAAAAAAGTCGAAACTTTGGCAAAAAAAATGTAAATTAGTAAAAAAATTGTCATTTTTGTTGAAAAACGGCCGCAAATTTTGGACGTTTTATGGTGAAAAAATTTTTTAGTCAAAAATATAAGGGGAATATTTTAGGAAATTTTTTCAACCACGAGGAAGGGGACAATTGCCCCCTTTAAATACGGGCCTTGCCTCAAATATCTAATTTGTTGTAAAAAAAGTATTTAAATTTTTATAGTTTGCCATATTTGGTATTATCGTTTCATGTTTAAATATTGGAATTGTTTTAAGTTCAAAGAAATCGAAAAATCCATTAGGAGTGTTAGTTTTATTCATGTCGACTGCCAACCTGATAATTTATCTTGAAGGAATCTTTAAAGACTATGCTGAACTGTTTAACACTGCGTAAGTAAAGAGTCATACGTCAGCAAAATGGGGATGGTGGGCCTCGATGAGGTGGTCCCCCTCAATTTTGGGTCTATGAGTGCGTGGGTCAGGGGGAAGACTTCCCCCTTGCTGACCTATGTAAAGAGTATCTATAAAAATTTTGATTTTTGCTCCTTTTTGAAAATTAACACAATTTTATGACATCCTTTATCAGTGACACAAAGAAATGGAAGCTTTACGCCAAAACCCAAATCTTGAAAAATGAAAAATTTAATGGTCTCCTTATGTTGATGCCCAAAATTTTTGAAAATTAAAAAAAATCCTAATGGCTCCTACATTATGATTTTTCATATAAAAAATTGCCCGAGTTGTCTATTTTTTCCTAAAAGAGAAATTATTTAGCTGTATTAATTCACTAGGATCATCAAATAATCAATTTTTATCCGACAATATGAACCCTTGTGGATTTTGGCATTTCCTCTATACATTTTCTAATACAATTGCAAAAAAAATTGTCATGTACGTGCAAAGATGGCCAAAAGCACTTGTTGCTGGGATGCGAATGTCAAAATCACTCAACAATTTGTTATTTCTCAGCATGTTAAATTCATACAACACAAGAGTGACTATAAAAAATACAGTTATATATTGTTTTCTGTGGACAATTAGTATGGGATCATTTTTGTCTGTTTTGTTAATTACAAGTGAGAAAAATGTTTTTTTATAATACTAACTCCTCCTTGCTGGTCACCCATAAAAGATGGCTAGAAGGTTGAAAAAAAATCCTGAGGATTTTTTGTGAGAAATAGAGGTGTAACGTAACCAAAGGAATTTCATAATTCGGAATTTTTCGTAATCCTAAAAATTTCGTAATTTCCAAATTTCAAATTTGTATTTTTCTTAAAGGAGAGGGGGGGGGGGGGAAACTTTGCAGCAG
>OZJO01007030.1:0-17814 GCA_900406225.1 Acrobeloides nanus
AGAGAAGGGGGCAACCGGTGAGGTGCGGGTGGAAACCCCACTTCATCCAATCTCGAGCTCTCTTGCAAGTCATAAAAATAATTTTTAGCCTCCTACCCAATGAATATCCAATTTCTTCTTCTTATGCAAAAAATATCCAACCAACATTCCGATTATAAAAATCTGGCATCGAATCCATGGCGCGTCAAAAATCAACTGTGTATATTTATAATGTGGTACCGTCATAAGTGGATCCCGTGGTCCTGATCCAAAATCAGATGGCGGAAATCGATAATAAATTATTGTAAAAAAGTTTGCCGCTGTAGAGATGATTATAGCTAAGGTTGACGCAATTATTCCATATAAAGGGTCAAAAGTAAACGGAAGAATAAGCAGGGGAGAGAAGATAAAAATATGGAGGTTGGTTGAAAGGAACCATGAGACGAGATAACACTAAATTAACAAACAAGTCTTTCAAATTTGGGTCAGGGCCAAAGAACCAGTGTAGGACCCCGATTCCTAGGGCTCAAATCTTCAAAGACTCAAGTTTTATAGGTCCCAACTCCTAGAGACCCGTTCTCCAGGAAGATACGTAGTTTCCTAAAGGTGAATTAGAAGGACCATCTCCTCCCCCCTTCCCCCATAGGCCAAAGCTGAAAAAAAGGTGATGGGAGATCCTTATAATTTTTTTGATCAGTCTCCCAAAAAAATTTTTTTCTTATGCGATTCCTTGTTAACACCAATTCCTCTTTCAGAATCTGTGGTGAGGGAGGGGCAGAGGAGCAGGTTCATGAATGAAGGAGTGAGTAAACTCAAGTTCAAGAATGAGGGAACCGGTCCCACATAAGAATGATGGAGGAAGAGGGGGAGAGGGTACAGATTCATGACATGGGGAGGGGGTTACTGATACCAGTTTTTGGAATGAAAGGGACCAGTTCCAAGTTTAAGAATAGGGGATAGAGAGAAATTCCGGTACTAGGTTCAAGAATTGAGAGGGTGATATAGGTCTCAGATTCAAGAATTAAGAGGAAGGGGGAGATAGGCATGAGAAAGTCCCATCCCAGCTTTAAAAATGAGGAGAACACCGGCTCCAAACTCAGGAGTGGGAGGGTTGGCACATCTGCTCTAGATTCTGAAATTGTGGGGGTGAGGGATACCAATTCCAGGTTCATGAATGTGGTGAAAGGCACGATCCTATGTTCAATAATGTGGGGGGGGGCAACATCATTTCTATTTATCTCTATTTTACCTGCCTATCAACATTTACTAAGTTGACCAAATATAATAAGTTGACCCACCAATTTTCATAACATATATTATTATCAGGGTCGAAATAGAGGTCTATATTGAGCAGATTTCCTTCAAAAAGCAACGGGAAAATAAACATATAAAAAGCAATTATGAAATAATAATTAGGCGTTAATCTAAATTTATATACTTGAGAAAATAAATGAAATCAGTCTTTTACTCTTAAGATCAGACAAAATTCAAATTTTGGCAAGATCTTGAAAATCAGGCAAAGCTCGAGTTTTGACACGATTCTTGAAACAATGAAAAACTTATGTTTGACAAGATTCTTGAAAATCAGAAAAAATTCGAGTCTTGACAGGATCTTGAAAATCAGGTAAACTCTAATTTTTGACAAGATTATTGAAAATCAGGCAAAACTCGAGTCTTAATAAGATCTTGAAAATCAGGCAAACTCTAATTTTTGAAAAAATTATTGAAAATCAGGCAAATCTCGTATTTTGACAATCTTCTTGAAGATCAAAAAATTCACTATACCTCAAAATTCGATGGATATAAAACATAACCCAGGCAAGGGTCGAAGTTGTTTTTTCCTTATTCGCTTCGTATTTTCTGAACCATGTAAAAGTGAGTAAAAGACCGGATATAAAAAGAAAAGTATCGACAGAAAAGAAGGGATTGGTGTTCATTTGCATCATCCATTCTTTAGTATTTTCGTAATAATCCAAAGGGTTGGCTAAAAATAAAAAATGAAAAGATCTTGCCTTAGAAAATCGAGTACCGTATTTACTTTAATAATCCCTCACCCTCCCCCCCCCAAGGGGAGTTAAAAAATAATCCCCCATGGGGTATTATTAGAGTAAATACAGTATATTCATTGATCAAAAAGGCCAAATTCAGATAATTCATCTCTTTCCATGAAACATCCCCTCCTCTCCCCCTACCTACAGTGTGGCATATCTGTAAGAGGGTGGGGGTAGTCAGCGTCGTAATTTTGGTTTAAATTTGGGGGGAGAAGTTCAGGTTTGGGGGGGGGAGGAGTTTACTTTTTTCAAAAAATTTTCATTTTTCTTCCACGTAAAATGAAATTTTTTCAGGTTTGTGGAAGGGAAGATTTCATAAGTCCCCCTATAATTATGACGCTGGGGCAGTTCAATCCTGAGGGGGTCCCAGGATCACAAAGCCGAGTACTCCCCCGAGATTCAGCCCAGATCAGATCCCGGAGGAGACCAATGTCCCGATTTTTACTTACTGGAAAAATTTCGTATCATTTCGAATGCATGAAACATGGTGACCCAGGAACAGCTAAATATTTTTTGTTTTAAAAAATTTTTTTTCTCTTACCAGAAAAATCTCATACAATTAATTGGCCTAATTTGACTCGCCTTTACCGGCCCTCCTGTGTTAAAAGTATCCGAGATATTAGTATACAATGAAAAGGCTCTCCAGCATTTTATATCCATTCCTAAAATTAAGTTAAAAAACTATACTCCGTTTTCCGCAAAACAAATTACTGTTTAAATATGGTCTATTTTTATGTAATGGATAGATAAAATAGTCGTAGACTGAAGCGGTAATACCCAAGATTGTGATAAATAACATAATAGCTCTAAAATCGAGATATTGTTTCAAACTTCTTAGTATGTTCCCTCTCACGATCACGCAGGGATGCCAAGGGTAGTTTTTACTTTTAAGGATACACGTATTCTACAGGGTGACTAAAAAATACGTACGCACCTTATTTTTTGTATTTTTCTTGCATTTTTAAACGAATTTTATATCAAAACACAACATACATGAACAAGGAGGGGGGATAGCTACCTCGGGGCTATATGTTGTCGACCAAAAAAAAAGGTCGCCATCTAATTTTTTCGCTCGGCTATATAGCTTTGAGACTTGGAACTCCGAGGCTATATGAATCTTAATTTTTGGCTCGATGCTAACTACATGAGGGGGGGGGGACAGTCCCCCCATTGGTAATGTATGCAACACAACAACAACAGAAATTATTCAAAATGACCACTAAAAAATAAATTTTGATATAAAATTCGTTTAAAAATGTAAGAAAAATACAAAAATAAGGTGTGTACGTATTTTTTAGTCACCCTGTATATAAAGCCAAAATTTTCCGACATTCCTGTATGGTCATATAAGGGGGTGGTTTAATAATGTTCAAAACTTATACTGGAATGAATATAATCGATTATTGACTCACCCGACTATCCAAGTTCCAGCATTATCTTTTCGTAAATATGCTTTTCTCATGGTTTTCACATGACATACAGGACTTTTATCTCCATTTGTCAATTCTAAAAAATTCATATTTTATAAAAAAAAACTCGACTTTTGCCTGATTTTCAAGAATCTTTTCAAAACTTAACTTTTGCTTAATTTTTAAAAATCATGTAAAAAAATACATACTTCTAGCAAAATTTAATATATCCTTATCGCTGCATGATTTCGGAAGACACATATCAATACCCAATAGACCAAGTACATTCATACAAGTTTCGGGATCTTTATAAGAAATACTTGTTGCATTAGTTAAAATTATTTTTTGAATAAGATTTGAGCTGACGAAAATTCTAAAAATTAGATTTAGATTTGTTTAAATACTTGATATATATAGTCAACTTTCAATTATACGATCCCCTAAGAGAGAGGGATCAATGACTAGGGAAGAATGCCGCGGGAAAAACTTCAATAAGTAGAGTATTATCAAAAGCTTTCCCGCCATATCCATCTGTGGTTGGGGGGTCAAATCTGATAGCCTTAAAGGGAGGTACAAAACAGGGCCGAGTAGAAAATTTTTTTAACAAGTGACCGTCTAGGGCTAATTTTATGTGGGGAATCGATTGCGCAAACTCCCGAGTCAAGAAAGCGTAAAAACACTTTCTTGACCCTGATTCAGGGAAGGAATCGGTGTTTTGAAGCGAAAATCAATTTATTTACGTAAAGATAGCGATTCAGAATTTACTGTAAAAACAAAAAATGTTCCATTTTTCATGAACTTTCCGAATATATATGTTACGGAATATCTGAAAACCGGAACACCTGAAAATTTTCAAATATTCCTAGGAATACCTGAAAATTTCAAGTACGCCTAGACATAGCTGAAAGTTTCAGATATGTCTGGGCATATCTGAAAGGCGAATAAATTAAATATTTTTTGCAAGCTTAGGCATAGACTTAAGCCTAGGTTTAGGCCTAGGCCTAAGCCTAGGCTTAAACCTAGGCCTAAGCCTAGAGCTAAACTTAGGCCTAAACCTAGGCTTAAGCCTAGACCTAAGCCAAGGCCTAAACCTAAACCTAGGCTTCCTTAAACTTAGACCTAAGCCTAAACTAGGCTTAGGTCTAAGTTTAAGGAAGCGTTTTCATGCTTCGGGAATGCGCGGAATCGATTTCTCGCATAAAATTACTCATAGAAAGTCGGTTTTTGAAAAAACTTTGAAAAATAAATTTTTGTCCGAGATATTGTCGCGATTTCTACACTCCCTTTAAAAGTTTGACATAAAAGTGTCTAGTTAATATTTGTAGCTCGTGTTTCAAGGAATCTAGCAAGCCTAAGATCATCAAGTTTGGGTTTAACCTCGCCGGTTTATGAGCATTACAAAAAAGGTTTAAAAAAATTTGGCAAAAAGTCGAAAATTTGGTACCCTGTATCTCGGAGGGATTAGACTTTCGCGCCAAAATTCTTGCATTTTTTTCAATAAGTTTCTAGTATACTTTAAGATTTTTTAGTTTCAAGAAATTTTGAAACACTTTTTTTCTACATCCCATAGAACTCGATACTTAGAGATAACGTGTCTTAAAAAAATTTTCTATCCAACCCTGTTTTGGACCCACCCTTTAAATCTGATTAACTCGAAGTTAGACTGTAATTAGTTATACCTTGAATAAATAGTTTCAAATTTTCTATTCTGACCGGGGATATCATAACAAATATCTTTACATTCTGTATACAGTCCATAAAACATTTTTGGACCTCTGAAAATTCCAGGAGGGACAGAAGCAGACGAGTCAACAACTAAAAAACATCAATTTCTCTACAAAAAATTCATGAAAAAAGTAAAAACCTTTCAAAAATGGCATTCGATCAAATGTAGTGTTTTTCATAAGTACAGTTGCAATTAAATTTAGATCATTTCTACAATTGGTGTCGATCACAAGATTATTCAAAATTTTTGGATTTTGGTTAATTTTTTGAATAAAATTTTCCCATATTGGCCAATTGTCATCATGTCTATAGGAGTATTTCTAAAGTATTAGATTGTTGCATAAGTTGTTGCCGCCCAAAAAATATATCGAAAATCGACATTGTTAAAAATGCTTGTCAATAAGAGAACTTCACTAGGGCAACATAAGTTTTTCAGCTAGATAAAAATATATCTTCAAAAAGCCTAAAAGTACCCATGTAATACGACCATGTAGGGATGCGAACGGGAAATTTGGGTTTTTTGAAGATGTCTTCTTATCTAGCTGAAAAACTTATGTCGCTCTTGAATTCATCAAGTGGGGGGACTTTTGCGCCCTCACATATACGCACCTGGCATTTGCACTTTCACATTTGCGCTCCGACATCTCGACTTGTGCGCCCCTTCATTGAGTAGTAAAAATCCAATTTTTTAAGCGTCGGGATGCAAATGTTAGGGTGTACTAAAGGGCGTAACATTTTGAAGTTTAAGTCCGTTTAAACTGGAGTATTCAAAAAGCTTATCAATAAAAATTTGTAGGGCCCCGATTTTTGCTTGTTCATTATTATGGGTAATGTAGGCTTTCAAATCATCTGCAAACAATTTAATTGATACATCAGGAGTGGCGCAAATAAAAGATTTGCATGTGGGACGGTATCAAATGCTTTGGCAAAATCAAAGAGTATACAGTCAATACATTTTTAAAATCATAGGCAAAAGTCTAATCATCAATAACCTCGATAAGCTGAGTAGTGACTGATTTATTGGCTCGGAAGCCATGTTGGGATGTAGGGACACAAATGTCGGGGCGCAAATATCGGGTGCGCAAGTGTCGTTGCGCATATATGAGGGCGCAAAAGCCCCCACTCAATCCATCATTTAAAAATCTACCTTAGAATCGAAATTTTTATTTCTGTCGAGCAATCCATTAAAAATAATAATAGAGCCTATCTCATGAACCAGTATCAAAATAATAAGCAATCCAAACATTTTTAGACACATATCGCTTTAAAACTAAAGTATTGAAAAAAATAATGTTCAATACTGTACTCCCGAAACTTATATATGATACATTCAAACACAAATTTTCATCAATCACATAAGTCACAAACTTTTTTATATTATCATAAGTATTGGTTGAAAGTCGGTCCTTATTCATGTGATTTCCTCTTACATGACTAATATTTTTCTGGATGACAAATGAGATTAGGGAGTAAATATTTTCCAGAATTTCTAGTTTTCTCTCCATTTCAACGGTTTAAACAAAATCTAAGCTCTTATGGATTTGTAGGCGCTTGTAAAACCCTAATATTTTTGTGACAATGTACAAAATATTCTATGATACATTAATCTTGTCGCTGATGTTTTCTATTCATTTAAAAGTCTAGGACACATATTCAACATAAAATCGCCGTATTATAGTTGAACTTTGTTGCTAAATACCAAAATTAGTCATCGTCACAATGATTATGCCCATTCATTTGTAACAATTTATTTAAAATTTTAGAATTGTCATGGCGGCTCTAATGCACTAGGCATCCCAAAGATTTTTTCCCAATAGCGGCTTCAGACTTTTTTCAAGCTTTAAAACACATAAACTGGGGGATCGAGCGCTATTGTGCACGAATGAGAGAGGAAATTTTCAGATCCGAGCACTAAGTCATCCACCCTTTTCCAATTCTTCCGAGTCTTATTTGTGAAAGAATTTTTAAACATATTTTTTAAATTTTTAACCCATTTTTAAATTTTTTAAAAAAATTTTAGCCTTTTAAAATTTTAACCCATTTTTAATTTAAATTTTAACCCAAAATTTTTTTTGAATCACCCTGATGAATCGAAAACTCTCTGCTTTTTTCGATTCACCCGTTTTACTACTCTAAAACTAAAGGATTTTATAAAAAAAATACTTCAAGGAAGAGAAATAGATCAAAATGCTTTTTTGCATCGTGTAGAATGCATAAAACAGGCACTTTGCTAAGATCATTTCTCGAAAATTGGCTTTTAAACCTCATTTAAGAGATCATTTCTCGAAAATTGGCTTTTAAACCTCGAGCATCCCAACGTGGCCCTCATGTTCTTGCCTTAAGTAGTAGTATGACATTCCTGATGGTCGTATATGTCCCGGTCGTTAGCACCTTTATGTCCAAGACATCCTTACATATCCATTTTTCTGTACCAATAAAGGAATTCTTATACCAACAGTTCGACTTCCAACACCATAAGTGCATTCGTTAATACTCGGAGCTCCCATACCACCTATTAAACGTTTAATGTTGTCATTCCTTCAGACAAGTCATAATAAGCGAGATGTTGGTTATTTTGTGATGAGAATAAAACGCGGAACTAACCAAAAATTCGCCACAAATACGAGAAAAAATGATTTAAAGATATTTTTAAAAAGTCGATTTCACATCACGCTCATTTGGGTCCACATTTGCCACTAGCTCCAATATTTTTAGCTAGGTATCGAAGAATTCTGAGTCTGACAAGTTTGGATAGTCACTTGTAAGCATATAACATTATTCTGATAATCATCGATTAGAATAAAATTAAATAAAAAATTTGCATATGTTTATTTAAAAAAATTTAATGACAAAAAATAGCTTTTGATAAAAGAATAGAAGTGGAAAATTGTTTGTTCATTATCAAAAAAAGTTTAATTTATGCTCGCTTTCAGCACCTTCATACCAGTAATCGACAATAAAAAACAAGTCTTTATAAGTTCCTTGACAACTTGGTATTTTATCCCAAACGGCATTAAAAATCCGCCATTGATCATAGGTCATTTCGCTAATTTGTGTCTCATGTTCATAGTAAGAAGGATTGTAAGTAGAGATAAATGCAATCACAAAAAGGGATTTGTTAAAATGTTCCTAAATTCAAAATCATTTAAAAGTCATGAGATGAACTCTTTTACCTTAATTGCGTAATTAACACAACGTGCTAAACTCGTTATATTGGTTTTGTTATCACAGTGTTCAATCCCATCTATTATAGCGTGCTTCCATGTCTCGTTTTTAAAACAATCCGAATTCAACAGATTGTTTTTGGGCTTTTTCATAAATTTTCCTAAAAATCAACATTCTTTTCTTTAATATAGAAAAATGAGTCTATAAAAAATGAGGCATAGAATCAAAATATTTCTGGAATCAATTTTTGACTTTTTCACCTGAATCAAACCTTATATCATCAAGAGAAGCTTGTAGGTTCCTGATTAAATGATAGTCAGATGCTGTGAGATCCGGCGAAGAAGGAGGATAGAGGAGGACCTCCCACCCAAATTCATTCAGCTTGGCTTTGATCAATTTTCCGACATGTGGTCTAGAGTGGTCATGTTGAAGGATGAGCTTGTTCTTGTAAGGTCTCTTTACTCGCATTGCATCATCCACGCGGTCGAGTTGCCTGCTATTACAGGCCATAGTGACGTGCACATTCGAATTTATTAACTCTCAGTAGATGGGCCCTTCTTTATCCCACACACAGAAAGCATTCTTTTTTAGGGTGCAAATCGGGCATTGGTTGAGGAGATGGCTTCTCACCCGGCACAACCCATTGTCCCTTGCATCGCATGTTTGTTTAAAAAACCACCTGTCGTCCCCCGTTATTAGATGTGATAGAAAAGACTTTTTGTTGTATCGGTTGAGAAGGGCAGTAGCAATGGACAATCGGCTCGCTTTGTTAACAATTTTGTCCATTTTGAAAATTTTCAAAAAATTCACTTTTTCTCGATTTTTCAATTTTACGAAATAATTTTTGAATTTTTACAAAAACAATGGATTTTTTAAAAACTTAAAAAATAAGCAGATTATAAGCATTCAATAAAAATAAGAAAAATCTCGAAAAATAAGCCAAAATCCTTATAAATAAGCCAAACTGGCGCCCCAACCTAAAGTAGATGTAATTTTATTTGTGATAAAACACAACAGAAGATTTCATGGACTTACTTTGTTTAAGCATTTTTTGTTTCTCCCGAGAATGCTTATGTCTGATACCTTGGCCATAATAATTCAGTTGTAACCATGTTTGATTTTGGTAAAAGCTACTACAATAAAATTTGTAATCATCTTTTCCTTTAGCATATTTGACATTAGAAAATGGAGGCATAGATTTTCCAAAGTACTTAAAGTCCCAACCGGTCTTTGACGTGTTAATATTAATTTCAAATGCGATAGTGCAAAAATTTCCATATTGAATTTCGGCGCCAACATATTGAATTTCGGCTCTTGGAAAAATGTTCTTAAAAACCAAATATAAATTTTTAGATAATGCTTACAAAAGTTGCAAGTGTCATAAACTGAGTTAGTTCATTAAAATCTCTAGGGCCTTTTGAGGTAGCATCTGCTATAACCTTTGACCATAATGGATCATCTTCACATCCAGAGCTAGTTTTATTAGGAAAATTATCTTTAGTGCAAGCTAAAAAATGAGAAATTCAAATCTGTTTATCTGCCCTTATCTACCCTTTATAAAATCGTTTTTTCATAAAATTTGAAAAAAATCAATTTTTTCCAAAAATGCGCATAAAAATCGATTTTTTTAATAAAAATGTTCATAAAAATAGATTCTTTTTTGAAAAAAATTTCTCCTACTACATTTCCATCTTTAGTTGGCGAATGCCATCCTTTTAAACATATTGCCACCTTGCCATATGCAAACTTTGGAAAGATTCCAAAAACTTTTTTACGGTAATTTTTTATGATTTTGGGAAACAAAGATTCTTTTTAAAAAATGTCATTTCTAGGGGTAATTTGTTGCGAGAGATCGATTGCACTATGACGTGTAAACTCTTCGAATTATTAACTTGTCGAATTATTAGCTAGTCAAATAGAAAACTCGCTGAATACAAAAAAGTTACAGAATTCGTCTTTTTTACCATATACCGTATTTACTCTAATAATCCCCAATATCTATTAATTCCTCACCCCGAAGGTGGTCGAAAAATAATTCCCTACTCCAATTTATTGAGAAAAACGGTTATAATCCCATAGCCTCTAATAATCCCCCATCCCTTAAGGAGGGAGTTAAAAATAATCCCCATGTGGTGTTATTAAAGTAAATGCGGTAAGCTATTTTTTGTCTATGCTAGTTATTTCTTTTTACATGAGATCCGAGGTCAGCTTGAGATGATAAAACTAAGATGAAAAATTTAATCTAAGCTGGTCGATACCCGTTGGTCCTCATCACTGATGAGAAGAAAAAAATTCAGTGTGATATAAAAAGCGAAAAAGTTAACCTTGTATGTGTAAAAAAGGAAAATACTAATTCTTGACATAATTTAGCGTTGCCTTGTGCTCTTTCGATAGATGACAAATGTGAACAACAAATCTTTGCGCGAGCTCTTTCATTCGATTCCTCTCATCATCTTCTATTATTATTATGAAGCTTCGCAGTTCTTTTTTCAAACTCTTTAGGCGATGCCAAGGGTCGAAACGCACGTCTTTATTACTAAAGGGTGCTTATCAACTGTAATGCCCGCCAAGTCAGTGCAAGATTTAACACAAGAAAGGCATTGTTTCATTTCTTCTAGTTCCATTGAGCACTGACATCTCCCGTTTCACTTTTGTGCACATCGGCGAAATCAATAATCATTTTAGTGCTTTCTTCGACGATGATACGGCGCAGACTTCGGCGGAACACACTATGTTAGCAAGCAATACTCAAAAAATACCTGAAAACCCAGGACTATCATATTGTTCGTCCATCGCAACGTTGATTTGCTAAGATTTGAGCATGATGAAGAGCATAAGCACCCTCTACAGCCGGCCCCTCTACACAATGGTGACATTCGAGTGAACTTACGCTATGGCAGAATCGGCATCCGAAGAGCATCAAACATTGATCGCAAGTCAGATCTCCCACAGGAGCTAATTGAGCAGCAGA
Organism: Acrobeloides nanus; assembly: GCA_900406225.1. Classification (NCBI taxonomy): domain Eukaryota; kingdom Metazoa; phylum Nematoda; class Chromadorea; order Rhabditida; family Cephalobidae; genus Acrobeloides; species Acrobeloides nanus. The sequence continues at coordinate 11,301 of OZJO01007030.1, forward strand.
TGAAATTGCTAAATTGCCGGTTTGAGTCTTAGTGTCTATGATAGTTATTATGATATTAAAGAAGCGCAAAAATCTGGTATAAATTCTTATGTAGCCCATCGCAGGCGATTATAGTTGTTGCATGCACAATAATATTCTGCTGTCAAATTTGTTCCAAAGAAAATATAAGCTGAGAAATAAGATCAGTTACCAGTTTTTTCCAATTAATTGTTCTTGATTTTCCTTTCTTTGGGCCTCCAGAAAGTTTTCCACACTCCGGGCACCTTTGAAGCAGCTTCTCTAATTGGGTTATCTCAACAATCACAAATTTTAGTTTGTCTTCTCCTATTTCGATTTCTTCATCTTCATTGCTTTCTTAATATCTTTCATTTCAATAACCATGCTAAATGTACTACAAAAATGACCAAAATACATTAAAATATGAAAATAAAATTTCTGAAAGAGGGCAAATACAGCGTTTTTGCGCCTCGGGAATGTTTGCAATCGATTTCTCGCATAAGATTACTCCCAGAAATGATGTTTTTAGAAAAAATTTTTTCATGGATTCAGCTGCAAATGCCTGTCCCCCTTTAATGTGTCGGCCTTTGGACTCACATTCCCCCAGAATGAAAAACCTGGGGTCATCATCTGGGATCTGCCCATGTATAATTCTACTCAACCCCTAATCTCTAAAATACTTACACACAACTACTTCAGTTTTAACAATGTTTATATTTAGAAAACAACTAAATAAAATCAGCCAAAATTTCATTATAATAAGCCTCTACTATATAAACTTATTAATGGAAAGGACGCCAATCAAAAACAAAGAAAGGTCAAGTCCATTTCATTCATCCTTATAAAACAACTGAACAGTGAGCGATTTTATACCTGGATACGACTCTGAGCACATACAAATGCTGTGCAAAAGAACGCTCACTCTAGTTTTCCGAGCAATAAAAGTTACAAAAAACATTTTTCAATACCCTCCTAAAAATGTTTCTTAGAAATTTACACAAAATCGCTTTTTTGCTTCAAGGAAATCTGAATATTTTGACTTAAGTTGTCATATTTTTCCATCTTTTTGATTTCTTAATTTTATGACGTGTTGGTTTTCGGTGTAATGTTTAAACTTTGATAAAATTATTTTTTATCTGTTGACTCTTTGGGTTTTGAATTGCTTTGTTCATCAACACGAATTGTCTGATTTTGTAAATATAAAGTTAATTTATGCTGATTTTAGTGTCATTTTTTCTCTTAACCCTATCAATTGGTATATGCTGTGACGAAGATGAACTTAAGGTGACAGAACTTGCAAATACAGCTTTGTCAACTTAATTCAAAAACTGGCCTGGGAGGTCCTGCCCCACCTAACTTATAGTCCAGACCTTGCACTATCCGACTACCATCTTTTCCGGGATCTGCAACATGAATTGGACGAGCAGCACTTTGAAAAAGATGAAGATGTCAAAAGCTATTTTGACCAGAAGCCTCGTATCTTCTTTAAGAGAGGGATCCTAAGTTTGCGGTCCAAAACGTGCTTAAAAGGTATCGCGAGACTGGATCGACCGATGACAGACACCGAAGTGGCCGCGCACTTCACGCAGCCTGAAAGCTGTGAAAAAAGCTTGAAACGAAATCCCGATGGAAGACATTCGCGCAGCAATCGACGCTGTTCCTAAGCGATTGGGCGCATGCATTGTAGCACAGGGTGGACACTTTTAGAATTATAGTGCCAAAAAATTTGAAATGCTTATTTAATGCTTCATAATTATCGCTTTAAATTTTTTTACTAAATTTCCTCTATATTTTAACTTAAAAATGCGCATTGATAACCATATTCATATTCGACATACCGTAAAAATTCTAATAGAACCCTATGGGGCTCTATTTTTCAATCCACTAAAAATCCAAAAAAATTGAAAAATATAAGGAAAAACATAAGGTAGCTTTTGAAAGCTTGGATGATCTTCATGGCGGATATAAAAGCATAGATCGCATAAAAAAATCGAGAACTTTTCCGCAGCGGAATAAATAAATGGGAAGCCGCTTAGAAACGAATGGTGACTATCCACCGGAAGATTAATTTTATCTGTTTACTTTTGCTCTTGTTTTGAATAAAAATCTTTGCTATTGAGGATAATTATGCACCAACCTAATATTTCCGTTTCTGGAAACAGAATTAATTTAATTTCATTTTCGACAACATTTTCGTCAAAAATATAATTTTTCAGCATTTTCGGCTTAAAGTGTTTTTCATTTAAAAAATTTTCGCGCTGTCGGAGCGAATAAATATAAAGTCATTTTTGAAAAAATTGAAAAAATCACTTTCTCCCATCTTATGTTTTTGCCAAAAATTTTCGAACAAAACCAAAAGGGGACCAAGGCAAAAAAATTATTTTTCGAACAACTTCCTCCCCCAAAATCTATACCAAACGTACGACGCTGGCTGTGTCATAAAAGTTCTGTGTGATGGAGGCTCAAAAAGCTCCATTTGAAAGGTTTTAGTATCTACATTTAAATTCCAAGAAAAGCGTGCATTTCTGTCCGCAAAACTTAACGCTGATTTTTAACATCTAGTGCCTATAAACACCTGTCTTCAATTAGAAAACTTGAGGCGGCAATATTGAATGTTTCAACTATTCCAATAAAGTACAGCTTAATTAAATTGTTTGCGATAAACGTAGTCTCATATTAATCATCCTAACAATATGACAAATTTTACTTTGTCTGACTTCTACAACCCAGTAATTATATCAATCACCAAAGTTTTTATGGATCTTGCTTTTGTGCTCCAAATTTTCATGCTACCCTTTATTTCCTATGTAATTATCAAAAATCAAAATATGAAAATTTATCGGTGGTACCTCATCAATGAGATTGCATGGAATTTTATTTTTGGTCTTATTTTTGCTCTTTGTTCTCCTGTACAATTTGGAGTTTATCCAATAATTTTACTAAATAGCTTCTTTGAATATTGGCTTGATATTAATAGCTGGTAAGTTGAACAAATATTTTGGATAAAGTCAAAGTTGGAGTGGGCGACATACATTTAAAGGGGAAGATAGGGCCCATCTGATGCTATGTGTATATCACCTAGTGAACGAGAACCGATCAAAACCCAATCGACTAGACGTGACTGACTTTTTGTGACAATCGACTAGTTTCGACTTTAAATTGGACTTTTTGGCTGTCTAAGAAGGTTTTGGCTGTCTAAGAAGGATCGGTTTCGACTCCCTTTCACTACAACTACCGATGTTATTCGACATAAAATCTCGCTAAAAACAGCGATACCTTGACCTGCGATACGTTGACTTGGCACACCTGTCCGTAAACTAATTAAATACTCTTATAGGTTTACAATTTTCGAATTTTACTTTTATACTTTGATAAACACCGCCGCTGCCTTAGCAATTTCAGTTGCATATAGGGTCGTTCATTTATTGAATTTATCACCATTGATGAGTGTTGTTGATAAGCCAAGATTTCTTGTTGGTGTAATTGGAATAGTACAAGTTATGGCTCTTGGATTGACTTATTTAGTTTTTGAAACAAGAAGATCAAGTGTATTAGGCCAAGAAAGTTATGAGTTCATAGCAGAAAATGCACCGTTTTTGGAAGAAATTTTTATAAAAAGAAGAGTTCTTGGTATGTATAAATAAGAGAACTGGCGGAAGGAATTCATAAAAAATAAAATACGAGCCGTATAAGTAATTATCAATGGTGTAATTTGGGAATGGGGATCATTGGGATGCTCGTAGGGGTGGGATCAAGAATTTTCGATTCTAAGATTTTTCCGAGCCAAACTAATGAAATCTAAGGTTTTTCACATTGAATACTAAGGAAACCTAAGATTTTTAGGTCGCCATAAAAAAATTCGGCAAGTGAAAATTTTGTTGAAATCCTTATATAAGGAAAAATAAGTGGCAGTCCCAAAATAAGGAAAATCTTTAGAAATAAAACAAAATTCCACCCCTCCGGTCCGAAGATGAATATACCGTATTTTTTCTAAAATAACCCTCGGGGGTGATTTTTTTCAACCCGTTTGTGCAAACAATGACTTTTTTGCAACAGTCTTTTTATAGCATTTGTCGGAAATGATGCGGATATGACAGTTTTTATTATCTTATATTTTTTGATACAATTAAATGCCATTGTCGATGCCATATTTTTGACAATCTTTCCTATAATTTTCTTAAAACGTACGAAAAAAAATCGAAGCGCACAAACTTATGAGCTCCAACTAAAATTATATAAATCTTGTCTCGTACAAATATGGATTATAATGGCACTTGATATTTTACCAGCTTGTTTTACTGCGTTCATTTACTGGATAAAAATGCCGAATTCGGCTATATTTGCGCAAATATTGTTGACTATGTCTAGTTGGCATGGTCCTGTAGATATGTTTGTTATTGGGTAGACTTTGAGTAAAAAGCATGTAAATTCAAATTTATAGATACTTCATACCATCGCACAGAAAATTTTTTGTTGAATTATTACATCGGATATTGAATAAAATAAAACATAGTGTTGGAAACAATGCTGCCTCATACATTCATCCTCATACAGTATGGTCGACGACATAATTTTTGTAACATTTAAGAAGAAATCTTTTAATGTTGATTAAAAAAAATTAATTGTAGTTGAATAAACTTTATTTATTTTACAATTTTCATTCAGATAGTATGGGTATCTCAAATTTCTTAAACAGTACCGGGCGGCCTCTTCTTCTCCCCTCTTCCACGCTCTTGGCGAGGAGAAGAAGAAGAGGTCCGAGCGCTGGAATAGCATCTAGCAGCAGACTGTATCGACGATGTCGATAAACGACACCTACTAGCATAGCGCTACCGCTAACAGACGATACCGATACGCTAATATGTGATAATATGATGACTAATTGAACAACGATGCGACCAAAAACCATAGTCGCATCGGCATCAAACGATAGTCGATGCGATTAAAAGCGATAAGACTACCGCTAACTGTCGATAGCGCTACGCTAACAAGTGATAGCGCTACGATAATAAGCGATAGTACTATCGCTACAAAACAGTAGAATATCGCCAAAGGCGACATCCCAACAACACACGCCCCAGAAAAACTCGGATATATAAAGCCCGGCAAAAGCTTGAGAAAGGTCTTTGCCCTTGGACCGACGGGCCAAGGGATTGATCGCAGAGCTAATCCTAGTGAGCTAGGGGACTTACCTAACCCTGGTTCCCAGAACCAGGGGACTTTTATATTTTAACTTTTATTTAAACGCGTATTTATCGAAATAATGGAATTGTTAGAGGTGAGTCCTAAAGTAAAAGAGTGCAATTATTTTACTTTTTTGCATTCTTCACTTGGAACAGACTATATCCGAGAATTGCCAAACCTTGAAAGTTCTTCTCTGACGATTTTTTTGCATTATTTTTGTTTTGAAAAATCGACCAAAAATCGCTATCAGCACTATGTCAAAACTTATGCAACGTTGATTTCTATATTTATATTTAAATGCACAATTTTTGTATTATGCGCACACAAGTCATACAAGTCACGCACGAAACCTGCCGCTTGTCAACACAAATAACTACTTTAATGTTGACACATGCCTTATCTTTAACTTGGTGAGTAACATATAAACTACAAAATTTTTCCTCGCATGAAAACATTACTTCTTAGGGAGAGACAAGCATTTTGGAGTGTGATCGTAAATTTGAAGTGTGGTCTATTGATATGAATCAGAAAGCAGATAAGTCACAAATTGACTACAAAAAAGCAAGTAAGCCACAAATCGAGCACAAAATGAGGAAGGTTTTCATTGGTGTTTAGTGTTTTAGCAAGTATAAATTGAACTTATAAATAAATATAATAATTACTCGATTGGCTGGTCTTGTAAAATTCAATTTTTGTTCACAATGTGGGATATTATTCTGGCACTAATCTTTGTGGGCTTAACAACTTATTTTCTCTATTTTTTGTAAGCTTTTTAACGTTTAGATCAGGCCCAGTTGTTTCTATTTTTATAGGCCCCCAAAAATTTTTTGGCCAAAATTCTATTTTTGTTTATTTGTGCGCAATCGATTCCTCGCATAGAAAAACCCACATAGGGTTATTTTTATGAAAATTAAACTTGAAAAAATCACAAAATTGCCATTTTTTGATGCGTCCTGTAAATTTTTTTCGGATTTTGGGTACCCACTTAAATTTTGTGCTCACCATCTTCCCCTCTCAAATTCTAATCATATTCAATTTTTGAAAAATTTTTGATAGCACTTTTGTTTACCAACTAACTAATCATGGTAAAAAATCAACAAGAAAATCAAATGCATATACGAATTTTTAGAGCCTGTTTACAACGCAATAACTATTGGAAAAATCGTGGTATACCCTCGCCTAAAGGTGAGACCATTACCGGCCACCTTAAATTCCTAAGCAATCCACTATACCCAAGTGTTTTGCAAATCCGAGATTGGACCAAACAATTTGGAAAATTATATGGTCTCCGAGAAGGTTGGAGACAAGTTTTGGTCATCTCCGACCCGGATAT
>OZJO01007031.1:0-16870 GCA_900406225.1 Acrobeloides nanus
ATCTCTATCTATGACGAAATAGCTTTGATCGATACTTTTTGTGCTGGGAGAGATTTTTCAGCTTATAAGCAACACATATGTGCAAACGATTTTCGTTGCCGACTCGCTTGGTTGTCCTATTTTGTTTTTCCAATATTTTGAAATCATGGTTAAGACTCGGTAAGCTTCATATGCCAAATTTTCATATCAATAGATATCCTAATGAAAATTTCTATAAATAGGATTGTATATTTTCATTTAAACCTGTAAAAAAATATAAACATTATTCAAAAACTTTGAAAAATAGTACATAGATATGAGTTTTTCTAAAGGCTGTAAAAATACAACGGTGGCCATGAATGGTTACATAAACTTCTAATTTAGACGGATGATGGCCGCGAAGGTTTCGGATAACTTGGATCATTTTTTCGAAACGGATGAAAGGCCGACACGTGCTGATGTCTTCCTAGAACCTATGGGCAATGATTCTGGTGATGAATCCGGGAACGAAGAAGTATATTCATTCGATAATTTACCAGCAAGACAATTGAGGACTCAAGCTACTGTAGCTCTTCATACTATGGATGAAAGCAGCGATGATGACGAAGAGGAAATTCCACTACAGCGTGTGAAGAAGCCAGTAACTCAATGGGTTAAAAAGATCAAGCTTTCGCCACATCGAATTTAGTCCCGGATTTGCGATATGATGGATACAATCATTGGCCAGAGGCAGGGCCGTAGCCAAGGAATTTAGCAAACTATCGCAAATTGTTAGGGAAAAAAATTTAAAACCTATCGCAAATGTTTCAAAAACTATCGCAAAATTTTTTTTGTTTTTAACTCTTTTTTAAAAATTTTTTATTAACGTTTAAAAAAATTTTAACAACAAAAAATATTTTCCGAAATTAGGATTTTTGCTAAAGTAGTCTTTTGTAATGACATCAACCGTAGTCTCGCCTTCAGGTAAGACTGTCGGAGGTTTTAATAGAAAATCAACCACGTAATTTTGCGATATATCGCAACCCTTTTGCGATATATCGCATGGCAAAACCTATCGCAATGCGATAGGTTGCGATATGCTGGCTACGGCCCTGGCCAGAGGCTATCGGAAAACAAATTCGTTGTCGCCAATGCAAGGGATACACCACTCGCAAATGCTTAAAATGCAACGTGGGATTGCATGACACTTGCTTTCGAGAATTTCATACACGCCATGATTGAACATTTAGTTGTATTTCATTGGAATTGTGAAAAAAATTTAACCTTCATAAACGTTATTACTTGACGTACCACTTTGTGGCCACGGTTGTAAAAATACAACGTTCTCGTTCTAATACCTAAACATGCGAAATCACGAAAAAAACTTTGTATTCGTGTTATTTAGACCCTGTTCAAAAGGTTTTTAATAAAATCTTCAAAATTCTCATCCCTGGCCAAAGACGGGTTAAGTGTCTTTGTTTGTACTGAACTGCCACAAGGTAGGCATAAGGGAGTGCCATAGGTGGACAGGGAGGGGGGTCCACTTTTTCCAAAAAGTTGCGGGGGGAGGGAGTCAATTTTTTGCCAAAAATGCGAGTTTTGACCAAATTTTCAATAACAATGTCATTTTTAACCAAAAATCGTCAAAAAATTGCTGTTTTTGCCTAAAAATGCAATAAAAATTGATTATAAAACGTTTAAAAATAGGCAAATTTTATTTAAAAAACGATATTTTTTAACAAAATTTTCCAAAAAATTACAAAATCATAGGGGGACCCTAATAAAAAATTTTGGCCGAAAATTTGCGGGGTGGGTCATCCTCGGAAGTGCAGGGGGGTCACCCTAGAAGTACAGGGGTCCACATGTGGACCCCTATCCATCTATGGGGAGTGCTCTTTCTATTCGACTTTGCCCCCATGTAAAACGGATCTGGACAAGTTTTTCTTGAAATTTTTTTTCTTTTTTCTTAAAAGAGAAAATTTTGCAAAAAATATAATATCTATAAAAAAATTTTCAGGAGCCTTAGTAATATTAAATGGTCTTTACCCAAATGATATCCATCAACTAGTCTATTCAAATCTCGGTGAAATTCTTGACTTATTATCATTGATCAATTGTAATACATGTTTCGTAATCTATGCACTAATGTCAACCGCCTATAGAAGAACGCTGAAAAGAACACTTCAGAATATTTTCCAGAAATTTCCAACTGTGAACGTTACTGCTATCACTATCACAAGAAATAGGAGTATACTGATATGAAACATAGTCAATATTTGATGATTGATAATGATACAAATCTATAAATAATGTGAAATTGTTTTAATTATGAACAAGAATTTCAAATCATATGTAAACAAATTTCGGGATTCAGGGCCGCCACTAATTCGTTCGGAAATTTTTGACTTCACTAATTTATCACTGTTAACATCACTAATTCTGTTCGGACGCGTTCGGACACATCACTAATAGGCGTTCGGACGTGTTCAAAAACATTCTGACGCGTTCGGAAACGTTCAGATGCGCTCGGAAATGTTCGGACGAGCGCCCGAACGCGTCTGAACGTTTCCGAACGCGTCAGAACGTTTCTGAACGCGTCCGAACGCCTATTAGTGATGTTTCCGAACGCAATTAGTGAAGTTATTTGTGAACTAAAGTCCATTCGGGAGCCGTCCGAACGTATTAGTGGCGGCCCTCAGCGTTCATCGACAATCCAGTTATTAATTAAAGACAGTACTCGATCCGCTCTCATCATTAGCTAAATCCCGTTAGAAATCATCATCAATAAAAAATCTAAAGATTTTTGCCGCTTCAAAAATTCCTTCGGATTCGTGTTCTCCATGTCGAACCCTCCCCCCGAGCACAAAAAATCAGCCGATTTGGAGAACTTTTTGAAAATTCGATTTTTGGAAATTAGGGTAAAGCGAGGGATACGTTTTTTCTTAAAAATGCTCGGAGACGAGAAACTCGGCAGCTTGAACATTCTCCCTTGAAATAAAGTAATTAATGACACAAATGAAGTCTTTTATAAGCATTTCAAAATTCGCATAATTCGACACTTTTGACGGCACTTATTTAGAATACACCCACTGAGGAGTTTTTATAGTTTTGTATTTTGTAGTTTTCACACAGTGGGTGTATTCTAAATAAATTGCAATTGAACTTTATTTAGAATACACCCACTGAGGAGTTTTGTATTTTAAGGTTTTCTACACAGTGGGTGTTTCTAAATAAAGTGCAATTGTGTATTCTATATAGGATAACAGCCCACCCACCACCGGCTGCGCCAGGGGATGCCCACATTTTTTGACCTGCAGCCTAAGGTCACAATAGGCTGAAACCCCCCGGCTGCGCCGGGGGATGCCCACATTTTTGACCTGCAGCCTAAGGTCACAATAGGCTGAAACTCCCCGGATGCGCGGGGGATGCCCACATTTTTGACCTGCAGCCTAAGGTCACAATAGGCTGAAACTCCCCGGCTGCGCCGGGGGCCCTAAGGTCACAATAAGCTGATACTCCCCGGCTGCGCCGGGGGATGCCCACATTTTTGACCTGCAGCCTAAGGTCACAATAGGCTGAAACCCCCGGATGCGCGGGGGATGCCCACATTTTTGACCTGCAGCCTAAGGTCACAATAGACAGCCGGAGGTATCAGCCCATTGTGACCTTAGGGCCCCCGGCGCAGCCGGAGGGTTTCAGCCTATTGTGACCTTAGGCTGCAGGTCAAAAATGTGGGCATCCCCCGGCGCAGCCGGGGAGTATCAGCTTATTGTGACCTTAGGGCCCCCGGCGCAGCCGGGGGTATCAACCTATTGTGACCTTAGGCTGCAGGTCAAAAATGTGGGCATCCCCCGGCGCAGCCGGGGAGTATCAGCTTATTGTGACCTTAGGCTGCAGATCAAAAAATGTGGGCATCCCCTGGCGCAGCCGGTGGTGGGTGGGCGGGCTGTTATCCTATATAGAATACACCCACTGTGTGAAAACTACAAAATACAAAACTATAAAAACTCCTCAGTGGGTGTATTCTAAATAAGTGCCCTTTTGACTTNTTCTCCCTTGAAATAAAGTAATTAATGACACAAATAAAGTCTTTTATAAGCATTTCAAAATTCGCATAATTCGACACTTTTGACGAGGCTATATAAAGGTCGATGAGTCGATTGTAATCTAACTATTCGATCAACGAAATAGTCTCTTTCAAGCATTTGAAGCTACTTCTGTTTCCGGGCATATCGATCGTTGTTTTTCGCTCTACGACAGTCACAATTGGCGCACCTGGAATAACGGTGATAGCTCTCGGTTTCGCGTTGTTCGGACTCATCGGCTACGTTATCGGGTATGTTTTTGATTGATGTGTTTTTTGTATTTGGACAAAAACGTTTTCGATAAAAATAGGAAAAACTTTTGGAAAAATTCTAAATTTGACTTTTCTTTATAAAAAACCACTTTTTTGGCAAAATCAAAATATATTTTGTTGTTTATCCATTTATCACGAAGTGTCACTGCTGGGGAAGAAGTCATGGCCATTATGAAAGAGAACATGGCCCTCCGCGAGGAAAACCTGGAACTCCGCGGAGAAAAGGAAGGCAATGACGAGGAAGACATGTTTCGGTCTACAACAGTGACCATTGGTGCTCAAGGAATAACAGCGATCGCTCTCGGTTTCGCGTTTTCCGGATTCATCGGCTACGTTATCGGCTATTTACGACGAAGCGNTTTCGGTCTACAACAGTGACCATTGGTGCTCAAGGAATAACAGCGATCGCTCTCGGTTTCGCGTTTTCCGGATTCATCGGCTACGTTATCGGGTATGTTTTTGAATTGATGTGTTTTTTGTATTTGGACAAAAACGTTTTCGATAAAAATAGGAAAAACCTTTGGGAAAATTCTAAATTTGACCACTTTTTTTTTACAAAAAATTACTTTTTTGGCAAAATCAAAATATATTTTGTTATTTAGCTATTTACGACGAAGCGTGACCGCTGTAGAAGATATTATGGACATCTGAAGGAAAATATAGCTCTTCGCGAGGAGAAACTGAAGTTCCGCAGTGAGGACGTCAATGATGAGAAAGTTAGCGAAGAAGCAAGCGGCGAAGAAGCAAGTGGCGATGAAGCAAGCGGCGGTGAAGCAAGCGGTGGTGAAGCAAGCGGCGGTGAAGCAAGCGGTGGTGAAGCAAGCGGTGGTGAAGCAAGCGGCGAAGAAGCAAGCAGCGAAGAAGGAAACGACGAGAAAGGCAGTGAAGAACGAAGAGTTGTGAATAAAATACAGGGTGGCGCAAAAGTTCGTTCCATATTATGTTTATATGCGTTTTTTATAATTTTAATAAAATTTTATTCGAAATACACTAATAAACAAACAAAAGAACTATCTATTTATTCTCAAAATGACCGCCTCCGGCTTCGATACACTTCTTTAAGCGCTTCGGAAAGTCATCTACTGCCTTATCAATGATGTCCTGGGATAGCGTTCCATGGTTGAAGTAACATATTTTACGATTTGACACGCTTATATGGTAGCTTTAATGTCAATTTTTAAAGTTGAGTATCGTTTTCTGTAATCAAAATCCAAGATTTAGTTTTATAGGACTTTTAAGTCTTAAAAAACCGTCATTTTTTACAGGCAAAATTTCGCATTTTTTCAACTTTCAGAAAATTACACCAAAATATGAGAAAACGCAAACAAACGTCACAAAACGTTGTTTTAAGGCGTTTTATTATTTTTTAAGACCGATCTCATACTTTTCCCCCCTTAAACACACGTGCCCTCATGCATCCTTGTGTGATCGTTTTTGGCAGAAAAATTTTCCCGCCAAAATACGACCACGCAAGGATACCTGTGAAAAACTAAATAAAATCGTTGCTTTCATGCAACTTCACCGATCCATTGTTCGATCAAAAATGACTATCAATAGAGCCAGGCTAAAATGTGACATGCTTTGATTTTTTTCTTTTATGGTTGAAAAGAAATTTTTCTCCCGATATGTACTGTGGCTCCCTATATGTACCGAAGAATTCGTCAAACAAAGAATCATTGCGATACCACGAAAGAAAGCCGCTGGTCCAGACAGAATCACAGTTCCGACCCTGAAGACTCTTGTGGACGAAATATCCAGTTCCATCGCGATGTTCACTAACCGCTGTATCCTGAAGGTTCCTTTCCTGCTGAATGGAAAAAGGCCGAGATTGTCCCTGTGCCCAAGGAAAGCAACTCATCAAACCCAGGAAACTACCGCCCGATATCACTTCTGCCGATAGCCAGCAAAATTGCCGAATCCCATATGTTCCAATCACTTTACCCGTTTATCGAACAAAGGCTAAGCGAAAATCAATTTGGTTTCCGACGCTTCCGATCCACTATCGATGCTCTCTTATACTTCGAGCACGTCACCACAAGTGGATTCATTCACTGCAAAAAGAAGTATCCCTCGAAAGCCGCTCAAGTCGCCGACATTCTTTTCAAGAAAGCCTTCGACACCGTTCCCCACGATCAACTGATGCGCCGTCTACAAGAATTGGGATTGCCGTCAAACTGGTTGAATCTGCTATCGTCATACCTCAGCAAGCGAACCTTCAGAGTCCGTGTTGGCCAAGAAAAAAGCCGCGAATTCGAGGTATCATCCGGCGTACCGCAAGGGTCCGTGCTGGGCTTCTCTTCAACGCCTATATTGACCAAATTTTCGAAGTTGAACTGAGCCCTAAAGAAGATCTCTTTTGAAGTCGGCTAAACAGCGTGCTGGGTGAAACAAAAGTTGGACATTTACTTGAGAAAGTTATTTACAGAAGAAGATAATTTTATGATCGACCAAGGAAACGATTGCTATAGAGCTATATTTTAATGGCCTAAAAGAATTTCCCCAACACCTAGATAAGTTATATGATTGAAGCTCAAAAACCTCATTTTCAGTGCAAATCGGCGATTTCAGAAATGGACTCGAGGACCTTCACTTTTATCGTACTCAGCTCACTCTTGAACCCTATATGTAAAAAAATTAAAATTCGACATATAAAAATCTGGAAGGGATGTTGTTATACCATGCGTTCAAGATGAATTAGCAACTTCTAAAAATTCATATCTCCACAATCATAAATCCGATTTTGATGGTCGACCACGTTGGATAGGGAGGAGGGATCTGGGAGTGTATTAACAAAAAATTTATTTTAAAACAAACAAAACAACATGAAATAATAACACTCCAGTTTTTATTTGAGTTCTTTGACTTGTAAACCTGGTGGAAGTGATTGTTTCAGCTTCTCTGCCTTCTCCTTGTCCTAAATATGGAAATATAGTTTTAAAAAAATATGGGAATCATCACGGACTAACTTAGTTTTCAGAATTTGCGAAAATCTTGTCACTAGGACAATTGGAAAATGAAAAATTTTTGGTAAAAAACTTCAGTCAACGCAAAATATAGCGCCGTAGGCGAAAATTGTTTGATAAATACTTGTTTTTATGCTGAAAATGCTCGAAAAAGAATAATTTTTCATATAAAATTACCAAAATTTTCTATTTTTCACCAAAAAGGTCGCAAATTTTTCCATTTTTTTCTACAAAAATTGTAATTTTTCGAGCATTTTCAGCATAAAAAGCGTTTATCAAAAAAAATTTCGCGCAGGATTTGACTTCGACTAAAGTTTTTCACCAAAATTTTTTCATTTTTCAACAACAAAAAATGGCCCCAAATTTGACATCTTTTAATAAAAAGTTCTTCATTTTCTGAGCATTTTCATGCTCCCTCTAACCGTGAAAAATGAACTTTTGAACAGTGAAAAAAAGCTTTTTTTCTGTTGCAAAAATGATCATATCCCATATGAATCTAACTATAGATTTAAGCCCAGGAGCGTAGCCAGAAAAAGAATTTCGAAGGGGCTGAAGTGTAAAATTTTTGGCGACTTTTTTTGGTCATAGCGCTCTGCGCGGCAAATTTTTTTGTTAAAAATTTTACAAAAAACCAGCGCCACAGACAACAAATTTTTGGCTAGGGTAGGGTTTACCGAACATCTCAAAATGACACGGGACAGCTTTAAATCGGTTGAAAATGGCTAGAAAAACCAGGGGTACTCCAAAAATGGCGAAAAACAAGTCGGTTTTAGGGTGGTTTTTCATCGTCTTCTAGCCGTTTTCAGCCGATTTAAAGCGGTCCCGTGTCATTTTGAGATGTTCGGTAAACCCTACTACTTACCTAATTTGTTTGAAAGTGATTGTTTTTAAGCTAAAAATGCTCAGAAATTTACCATTTTTGGTGAAACTTTGCCAAAGCTTTTCGATGAAAAAATTCCTATTTTATTTTAGTGAAAAAAATTGAAAATTTTAGTGAAAAATCATAATGAAAAAAATAATAATAATTCTAAAATAACCCTATGGATCATTTTTTCTATGATAGACATCGTTTGCGCGCATTGAAAAATCGTGAAAACACTTCCCTGTCCATGAAATCGCAGGAAAAAACCAGAAATTTTCGTGTTTTCTCAAAGTTTCTGCGATTTCATAGTTAGGGAAGCGTTTTAAAGATTTTTCAATGCTCCCCCCAAACCTAGAGGCAGTGTTGTAATCAGAGGAAGGGCAGGCCTCCCTCCCCCAAAATCCGAAAAATTTTCCTAATGGTCCCCCACCTATGATTTATTTTAAGTCCAAAATTTTCCATTTTTCATCAAAAATCGTGATTTTCTGAGAGCATTTTCAGCATAAAAACGGGTATTTTCAAAAAAATTTGCGCCTGCAGCGCTGTTTTATGGGTAAAACTTATAGAATTCAACAAAATAATTTTCGAAAAAACAACAACATAAGAGGAACCAAGACGATTTTTCAATTATTGGGGAAAATTTGTAAAAAAATTATAAGAGGGTACTCCAGAATGAGTCTGATTTATCAAAAATGTTCTGATTTTGGTCAGCAAAAATTGCCTATATCTGATTCTTGGATCAAAAATCTGATTTTTTTTATTCAAATTTTTTTTCATTTGCAGCCCTGATCTAGTGTATTTTTAATGTTCTTGGATCGAAAATCTGATTTTTTGACATTTTTTCTGATTTTCATTCCGAGCTCTGGGGTACCCTTATGTTTTTGGAGCCCCCGTGAAACTTTTTCTGGGTGCGCCAGTGGTGTCTGGGAGGCGGTCTCTCTGAGTTCGAAAATGTTAAAATGGAATAGGGAAATTTTTGAAAATTTTCATTGAAAAATGACGTTTTTGGGATTTTGCTCCTCCCGAAATGGAAATATTGAAATCCTGGATACTCCACTGCCTAGAGACAACTACGTCACTGGTAGGTGCATCGACTAGTTTTTATAATTCTTATGAGGATCTATGCTACTCCCGATAGATTGAAAACTAACCTGCACAACTAAAGTGTACAAATACTTGCTGCAGCGGACCTTGAACTTGACATTATCCGAATTCTTCTTGATTTTGACTGACTTCGCATCCTTTCGACGAGCAGTTAGAAGAAATTCTTTGATTTCGGTAATCTGTCTTGGCATTTTGCAGAGTTGATTTCTAAAAGGATAAACATTTTCCTTGCACGAAAAAATCATTTTTTTGTACGCAAAATCACTTTTTGCACGTAACATTATCTTTTTTACGCATTTATTNGTCTTGGCATTTTGCAGAGTTGATTTCTAAAAGGATAAACATTTTCCTTGCACGAAAAAATCATTTTTTTGTACGCAAAATCACTTTTTGCACGTAACATTATCTTTTTTACGCATTTATTTTTTACTCAGAAAATTTTTGACTATAAAAATACATTTTATACAAAAAATAGCTCGGCAATGCTAAAATGCATTTTTATAGTCAACAATTTTCTGAGTAAAAAATAATGCGTGCAAAAAAGTGATTTTGCGTACAAAAAAATGATTTTGCATGTAAAAAAATTATTTTGCTTGCAAAAAAAGCATTCGTGCAAAAAAATGATTTTTTCGTGCAAGGAAAATGTTTATCCTTTCTAAAAACGTGAAATGGAGTTTTATAGAAGCATAAAAAATGATTTCCCTAACTTTGTTGAAGAAAAGAAGAAAACAGTAAGAATAAACATGCAAATGAAAACTATTCTTTTTAATAATCCTTTCAATATGAATATTTTCCAAATGTCTTTTCGAAATAATTAAGAGTTGTCGCAAATAGGGCCTCCACTAATTTGTCTCGATGATTTCGAGACAAGCACTAATTGCATAGATGGTGTCGAGATGGTTTTATTCTTCAGGGTCAACGAATTATCGTATGTAGTCTTCAGCAAATTTATAGCCTACAATAAGAGAGTCTTGCCTACAATGCGGTAGTTGTCGATTTAAATTTTTTGACGGATTTAGTTTTTTCATGATTACTTATGACCTGAAACGATCATAGCGGTTCGACGTTTTGGGCTGTTTTTGATGGCTAACACGGATTTTCGCTACCGCTCATGCTAAAAAATCCGGCAAAAAATTTAAATCGACAACTACCGCATTTTAGCACTATCGCAGCTGCATTTTAGGCAGAGCCACAAGATGCATAAAAATGTAAAAGACAACATTCGAAAATTCGTTTATCCTGAAAAGATATTCGCAATTTAAAAAAGCGCCGAGACACGTCGAGACGAGCACTAGTTGCAATTAGTGCTCCCATTTTGCTCTTAGCGCGGAACACACGTGTACAGCCCTCCCCCCCCGAATTTCGGAGGGGGTCGCCCGCAGGCCAAAATGAGTTTTCGCAAATTTTTGCGGGGAGACCATTTCGCCCGTAGCCCGCGAGCGAAATGGTTTCGCCTGCAGCTCGAGCCGCAAAAAAGCCATTTAGCACGCAGCCCGAGCCGCAAAAATTTCCTATTTTTCAACAAAAATCGTAATTTTGTAAAGCAGTTTTAGCTTTAAAAAAGTGTTTTTCAAAAAATTTCGCGCCTATAGACGCGAATAAACATAAGGGGACCAAGGTGATTTTTGAAAATTTTTAAAAAATCACCTTGGTCCCCCCTTATGTTTTTCCCGCCCGCAGAAAGTCAAAATTTTCGGGGGTAATTGTACACGTGTGGTGCGGAATTAGTGCTTCCAAAATTTCGAGACGCAATTAGTGGAGGCCATAGTCTCGACGGCGTCGAGATGCGCGCAAATTGTTTTTTTGTCGAGAAACAACTCTTTGCGCTTGAGACGATTGTTCGCTATTTATCGAGACGAATTGTGCGTGTCTCGACAACCCTGCTTAACTGGGGGGTATTGCACAAAATGAAAAGTGTAAAATTGAAAAAAATGCACTAAAAAAGTGCATTTTTTGTTCAACTTTGCACTTGTCACTTTTCATTTTGTGCAATACCCCCTGGCATACACAATAACGGGACGTACAAGAACAGGACATAAAAACAACACTGAATCAGGGTCTTTGCGGGAATTTCAAATTCAAAATCACAACTCAAAAATCGTCAACTTCAAACGCAATTATCTCAACGCCATTAGCGATTCAGAATTTACTGTAAAAACAAAAAATGCTCCATTTTTCATAAATTTTCGGCACTATAACTTTTGTCACGCATACAGACTACAAACCGACAGATTGTCGAAATAATTTCGTGCGAAAAATCAACTTATTTCGACAATCTGTCGGTTTGTAGTTTGTATGCGTGACAAAAGTAGGGCTGCGCGCGGGGCGGAAAAACCCCGCCCGCACCATTTTAAAGAAAAAAAACCCGCCCTGCAATCCCGCACGCACATTTTTGAAAATCCCGCAACCCCGCCCCGCAAATTGAATAACCCCGGAATGTCTTTTTTCATCGAAAATTTGGCAAAATCGACCGTTTTTAAGTGATTTTTTCATTGACATTTGACCATTTTTAACCAAAATTTTCAATTTTCGGGCCATTTTTTGCTTAAAACTCTCGTTTATTCTACAAAATTTTTTATCATCTATCGACGCATGGAAAAAATTAACAATTTTATACATTATAAATGCATTTATTGTTTTAACCAATTTTTTTATCAACAAAATTTAACCTTTTTAACCCCGCAGGATCCCGCCCGCAAGCTTTTAAAAACCTCGCCTCGCAAAAAATCTTTTGAAAAACCCCGCCCCGCAAATCCGCCCGCAGGCCAACGCGCAGCCCTAGACAAAAGTTATATATAAGTTTTTTTCGTCGTAAGATTTTTTTCCGTTATAAAATTTTTCCGATTGAATCAGGAATTAAAAGAAGAATTGTTTATTGAAACGAAAAAATTTAAATTCTTTGAAAGAAATGTAAAAATTCTGTTCTTCTAATTCCTGATTCAATCGGAAAATTTTATAACGAAAAAAATTTCTATAGTTTTATGATGACGTGACAAAAGTTAGCGTGACAAACTCAATTCGTGACAAAAGTTATAGTGCCGAATTTCCCGAATATATAAAAATTATGGCAAATTTCGCTAATTTAAAGAATGTTCAATTTTTGATATTTCAGTTTCAGCTATGGAGACATTTTTTGCTCCTCAACTCTGAAAATTGAACTTCGTCAGAGATGTTGGCCAGGAATTCTAGTTTATTTTTATGCGCAACTCGGAGCTCGTATAGTGAGACAATTTCGAGCTAGAGCCCAAAAAGTGAATTTTTAAGGGGTCAAAAGCGTTATTAATAGAAAGTAACTTTTCTCAAAAACTATAAATGCTTGGATCATGGTCGAGGGGACGAATGACAATGAAAACGTGCTTTAAATTGTAAATTGTAGAAAACGCTTCAGTAGAAAAAAAGTTATAGCCATGCATTATAATACGGGGGGGACAAAAGTCCTCGAGTTCTGCGAGAGAACCGAGCTTTGAGACGAAGGGTATGTCACAAAATTTTTTATCACTGAACGAAAATTTATATCGATATTCTGATAAAACTCATCGAATTATGCAACTTTTATTCTAGGCTCCCGATCCGGCGATCTCTCCCCTTGGCTGTCCCGTAGAAGTTGGTGGAAACTGCCATTTTTAAGTTGATAGGTTTTTTAGCTTTCGGGAAACGGTCTTTAGCATTTGTAGCTGGGGATTGGGGCTTCATTTTATGCCAAGATCACCTTCACATAATAACCTCAGGCATTCACATAATTTTATACTTGGCCAAATATACAAAATTACCCCTAAAATTGACGACCCCTCGCGGAGTCAAAGTGCCCAAAGTTCCCTTAAACATTGGAAGTTTTTTTTTGATACTTTGCATAAATATTGCTTTATATACGATGAACATTTATGCAAAAAATCAGAAAGATTGAGTGGCTTAAAAGCCACCTTGAACCCAGGCATTCACATAATTTTATACTTGGCACAGAATTGTGTAAATAAACAAATTTTAAAAAATCCAAAATTTTTTATTTTTATCAAATTTTTGGAGCTACTACACAGTAGGGGGGCCACCCACATGAAAAATTTTCTCTGAAAATGATTCCTCTAGGGGTAAAAACATGCAGGAATTCGAATTTGATATTTTTGAACCGAAAAAACGCTTCCTTGATTCAGGGAAAGTGTATTATGTATTGAAGCGAAAAATCGCAATAATGCGATTTTTGCCTAAAAATGACCCCTTTTGGGGTAAAAATGTGCGGGGAATCCGAATTTGACATCTATAAAATTCCTCTTCGGATTCAAGAAAAGCTGTATATTGACGCGAAAATTCTAGAAAATAACATATTTTGGTCTAAAAACAATGCTTTTTCTTTCCCCGCACATTTTCCCCGCAAATGACCCCAAAAGGGGTCATTTTTAGGCAAAAATTGTAAGCCTTAGGCTTAGACTAGGCTTGGAGTTAAGCTTACAAGTAAACATCACGCGCCTTCCCTGAATCAGGGAAGCGTTTTTTTCGCTTCGAAAATGTCAAATTCGGATTCCCCGCATGTTTTCACCCCTAGACCCCTCTTGTTTCCAGAAAAAAATTTTCACGTGGGTGGCCCCCCTATTGTGTAGTAGCTCAAAATTGTGAAAAACTACACGAAAATTCCAAATTCCTACAAAAATAATTAAAAAAAGAAAAAGGATAAACATTTTCCTTGCACGCAAAAATCATTTTTTTTGCACGCATGCTTTTTTTGCACGCATAATTTTTTTTTGCATGGAAAAACTTTCCTTTTTGCTAGAACGCATTTTTTCTCATAAAATACATATTTTTACTTAAAAATTTTTTTCAGAAAATGCATTTTTTTACTGTAAAAATGCATATTTTCACAGTAAAAATACGCATTTTTACAGTAAAAAAATGCATTTTCTGAAAAAAATTTTTAAGTAAAAATATGTATTTTATGAGGAAAAATGCATTCTAGCAAAAAGGAAAGTTTTTCCGTGCAAAAAAAAATTATGCGTGCAAAAAAAGCATGCGTGCAAAAAAAATTATTTTGCGTGCAAAAAAAAATGATTTTTGCGTGCAAGGAAAATGTTTATCCAAAGAAAAAACACAAATTCTTTAACAACTTTAGAAAATTCGGATTCGCGAACATATGTTGGCGAGTTGTCTAAAAATTTTTTTCAAATTTTAAACAATTTTGATACCTGATTCCGGCACCAGCCAGACATTGACACAGTGCTTGAACCCCTTGGGTGTCGAAGCCACTTCGGATGGCGCATTGTTTGCCTAATTGCACCAAGACGGAATCAGCTGGAAGGTCGAGACTACAGCTAAAAAATTTTTATATTGAAAAAAATAAAAACAAGAAGGAAGGGCTGGGCAAACTTTTATATCTCTCAAAAAATTGATTACAGGGTGAGCCAAAAAAATCGTACTTTTGCGTTTGTTTGTGAAAAATTTTCAAAAAATATTTTTCAAAAATCACCTATAAGAAGTATTTTCATGCGATTTTTGAAAAAAATTTTTAGAATTTTTGCAAAAATGACTTTTCTAGGGATAATTTTATGCGAAAAAATCGATTGCGCGCATTCCCGAAGCTTGAAAATGCTTCTTTGATCCTTGTTCAGGGAAATGAGAGTGTATATTGAAGCGAAAATATGAAAATTTTGGATTTTTTACACACTCTTATTTCCCTGAATCAGGGTCAGGGAAGCATTTTCAAGCTTCGGAAATGCGTGCAATCGATTTTTCGCATAAAATTACCCCCAGAAAAGTCATTGCAAAAATTCCAAAAAAAATTTTTTTTGGAGATGTTGCTGTAAGTTTACCCCCTTTAATAAATTTTAAAAAATTATATAATTTTTGTTACCCCATTCGCTGAGCACAATTTCCAGACTTTTTAGCCGTACAACTCATCAAGCAACCGAAGAATCTTTTGCCGGTGGCCATCACTGATTCGATTTCTGCTTTTACACCTATTTTTTTAATTTCAAAATTAAATTTGGGAGCTACTACACAATAGGGGGGCCACCCACGTGAAAAATTTTTTCTGGAATGACCCCTCTAAGGGTAAAACATGCGGGGAATCCGAATTTGACATTTGCGAAGCGAAAAAACACTTCCCTGATTCAGGAAAGGCCTGTGTATTCAAGCGAAAAGTCGAAAAATCGCATTTTTGCGACTTTTCACTTCAATACACAGGCATTCCCTGAATCAGGGAAGCATTTTTTCGCTTCGAAAATGTCAAATTCGGATTTCCCGCATGTTTTTACCCTAGAGGTGTCATTTTCAGAAAAATTTTCGAAAATTTTTTCATGTGGGTGGCTCCCTAGTAGCTCCGAAATTTTTTAAAATTTACCCATCTGGTTGAACATTTTGTTCAGCTCACTCATAGCTGTAATTTTGATGCTTTCTGAATAGCGCTTCTTAACCATAATAGGATTGCCACGAGTGCAGCTAAAAAAAATTTAAATTCTTTGAAAATGAATTTTTTTCTTCCCTGATCCTGAATCAGGGAATCGGAGTGTGTATATTGAAGCGAAAATCGAAAAAATTTGGATTTTCTGCCTGAAAATGACTTTTTGGGAGTAAATTTATGTGAGGAATCGATTGCGCGTATTTCCGAAGCTAGAAAACGCTTCCCTAATTCTGAATCAAGGAAAAATTGATGTATTATAGCAAAATTGGTCATCGCTTCAATACACCCACACCATTTCCTGAATCAGGGAAACATTTTCAAGCTTCAGGAATGCGCGCAATCGACTCCCCGCATAAATTTACTCCTAGAAGGTCATTTTCAGGCAGAAAATCTAAAAATTTTCACTTTCGCTTCAATACGCACACTCCGATTCCCTGATTCAGGGTCATTCCCTGATTCTGGCCCATTATCATAACTTGTATTCGAAATTTTTTTAAATTACTTACGCATTAGTTAGACTACTTCCTGTGCACGCAATTGTGTTGTCAAGTTGACCTTTTCTTTGCACTAAACAGCTTCTCAACGATTGGAAATCCGCTCCAAGAGATTCTGTATATTTCTGAAAAAAATTAACAAATTTTGTGTGCGTAGATGAATTTTTCTTTGCGCAATTAATTTGAACACAATGTCATGACTTATAAGGAAAAATCGATGGCTTTTCGCATCTCTCTTTCTTTTCTTCCATTTTCGAAATTCGCTCAAAGAGAAAATTTCCATGAATCGGGTCAAGAAAATGTTTTCATGCTTAGAAATTGCGCGCAATCGATTCTCCGTATAAAATTACCCCCCTCCCCAGATAGATGATTTCCGGAGAGAAAATAGAAAATTTTTCGATTTTCGTGTCAATACACCAACCCCCATCCCCTGAATCAGAGTCAAGGAAGCGTTCTCTTTCTTTTCTGCCATTTTCGATAAAAAAAGAGACCTTTTACGGCAAGTCCAACTCGTTTCGAGTCGTTCGGTTTGAAAAAATTGTGATTACCTGACAAGCATCGACGCAAGGAACTAGTGAAGCTTGATATGCTCGCTTACATGATTCAACAGCGGGGCATTCGCATTGAGGCACCATTTGAGCATTTGTGGACAAATAGAGGGTAAAAAGGAATGAGAGGATTTTTAAGGTTCTCATTTGTATGAAAGAAGCTAAAAAATTGAATAAGAATCAGTTGCATAGCTAGACA
>OZJO01007036.1:0-25999 GCA_900406225.1 Acrobeloides nanus
ATGTAATTTTTCCGTTTCTAATCTTGCGTTTCCAGTTTTGCGTAAATTACGGTGTGACATTGAATTTACTATTTTTTTCCATTTTTCTCGAGTTTTTACTAAAGTATTTGCCAACGATCTTAATTAAAGTTGTTTCTACACCCACTTTGGACACTTTTAGCAAAAAATTTCAGAAAAAATCGAGAAAAATTTTTTACGTGGCGGTCTCTAGTTAAAATTAATCAAAATTACTTACAAATTAATGCAAAAAGGCCGTAACAAGTGGCCGTGATGAGTGTACTCGGTAACGAGCGCCCGTAACGAGAACCCGTAATCGTAACGAGGGGCCTAGTGTCAAAAAGTCTTGTCCATGTGTAGGGATGGCCGACCCTTCTAGAGAGGCCGTACAGAGCCTAACACTAAAATGAGCGTACATGGTCGATTTTCTAGTTTTCGCATATATTTGTACTAGGAAACCAGCTGCATTAAATGGCATAAAAATTTTTGTCGGAAGTGACGATTTTGTTGGATTTTTGACCCATTTTTCTACACATGTCAAAAAAGTGGATTTTTTGAAAAAAGCCTAATTTTTCAAGGTTTTTATTTATTTGAATGCGGTTTTTTGCTGATATTTAGTACAAAATAACGTGATTAATAATTATAAAAGCAAAATTTTGCTCAAAACTTTTTTTTGTATATATTTTGAAATTTTTTTGAAAATGGTCAAAATAGCTTATTTTCGAAAAATTGTCATAACTTTTACATTTTAGCTAGTGTATTTAAGTGGATTTGAGGTTTTATAGATCCACTATAGCACTATAAAAATATATAGTTTTTAATTTCTGAAAGCATTCCCAACCATTCCCGTATAGCCATCTTTCCTTAAAGGGCGAGTGGGACTTACCGAGAAACGCATACTTAACTATGCCAAACAGTACATAACCCCCCATTTAATAACCGAAGAACACGAAAATGACAATGAAAAAATTTGAAAACTTCATCTTCATCCCGAAAAATTCAATTAAAAATGACCATTTTTAGCCATTTTACCGCTATTTTCGCGCATTTTATGGCTAAAAATCACTCAAAAATAATTTTTTTTATCGGAAAAATTGCATAATTTACCGTTTTCGACTATGCTCTACAACATTCAATCATTTTTTAAAAAATTAAAAAAATTTTTTTGAAAACCGATTTTTTGGGGGACAAAAATGGTGGTCAAAAAATCGATTTTCAAAAAAATTTTTCAAATTTTTTAAAAAATGATTGGATGTTGTAGAGCATGGTCGAAAACGGTAAATTATGCAATTTTTCCGATAAAAAAATTATTTTTGAGTGATTTTTAGCCATAAAATGCGCGGAAATAGCGGTAAAATGGCTAAAAATGGTCATTTTTAATTGAATTTTTCGGGATGAAGATGAAGTTTTCAAATTTTTTCATTGTCATTTTCGTGTTCTTCGGTTATTAAATGGGGGGTTATGTACTGTTTGGCATAGTTAAATATGCGTTTCTCGGTAACGTGGTCTAGCCCTTTAAAGGGGTTTTTTTTACTATTTTTTATACTAGCACTTATTATGAAAAGACGCTCTATTTCACATGCCTCGGTGGTGCAGTGACAGAGCGTTAGCTTATTGGTCACATAGTTATCAGGTTCGAATCCCGATAGGTACAAAACTCTTTTGTACAAAGTAAAAATTTAGAGAACGTTTTGAAAAATCAATTTTTTTGCCTTGGTCCCCCAAGCGAAAATTTCGAAAAAATTTTTTGTCTCCGATTTCGATGATTTTGGTGCCAATCGTTTTCTCTCATCGTTCCCTATAACTTTTGTTTTGGGTGTATACGCTAAAAACGCCATTGTACGGTTTTTTCGGATTTCTCATTGAAAACCCGTGTACGCGGAGACCCTTTTTCTAAGGCTAATTTCTCGAGGTAAAAAGCTTTTTTGGTGCGGTTTTTTCTCATTACAGGGTTTATAATAGCATGATTTTGATTCTAAATCGTTTTTGGAGCGACTTTCCTATGATTTTCATGAGTTATGAAAATGAACGGCCATCCCTATCCATGTGTGCAAAAAGTCCTGGCATAGAATGCAATAAGTCCTGACAAGTTCCCAATAAAAAAATCTGCAACTTCGTAATGAATATTGTTATAAATCCATTAAAACTAAAAATTTTCTTATGTCAAGACTTATTGCATTTTATGCCAGGACTTTTTGCACACATGGACAAGACTTTTTGCATCCCATGTCAGGACTTCGTACATCCTTTGCCAAGACTTCTCCGCCCCCTTGTATGAAGATAAAGACTATATTAGCAATTTATTAATTTTAAAACAAGTTCTGTAACTTTTTAAAGAAGAATCGTAAAGAGCTAGTTGACCACTTATTTGAAAGCTCGTAAGTAGGGTTACAACCTTTGTGAAGATCACTTTTTGTCAAAATCGCCATAGAAAAAGGGCTACTCACTGCCGTAGCAGCTTTCGAATGCCCGAAACCTCTGGTACACCCTCTGGAAGGAGTCCTGACAAGTCTGTGTTCACTCACTGAGTATATAGAGCAAGTGGTATAAAACGTTGCAAAAACCGAATTTACTCCCATTTAGCATATTTTCAATCAATAAACCGTAGAGAAGAACACTAAATTTCAATTTTCGTCTGGGGTATATCAAACTTGTTAAAAAGTTTTTTCAAATTTTATCTACATTTTATATTTTTTTTTAAATAAAAAATTCCTTACAGTCATTCATTCAAGATAATTATAAAAAATCACCAGGACAGCTAGATAATCATAAACAATTGAGCTGATTTTGAGCCCAAAATTAATCAAAAATTTAAGCAAAAAAATATATATAGCTCAATATGTGTGAAAATTATAATTAGCCAAAATTTTACAGACAGAGACCAAGTTGATAATAATGAATACATCAAACGGGTTCACATAAAGAAACAAAATAACAAGTCAGAGCAATTGTCGAGATCGTAATTTATAAAAAAAACGAAGAAGAAAAAACAAATTATTAGCTACCTGGCAGATTTTCGTTTCAATACACAGAGTGAAACGAATTTTTAAAGAAGAAAACAAAATTAATAAACATAAATAAATTAGCATAGAAAAGATTTTTGAGCAAGTTTTCAATAGTAGCCACGACGTACCAAAAAAATCCGAACAGTTGAGGCAAGGATCAAAATCAAAAAAGTAATGTCAGCTCGCCGAGCGCTTCAAAACGAGTACCATATCATGAGGTTTTGATGGGTCACATGGCCGAGTGGATAAAGTGACAGCTTTTTTGGTATTCATTCTACTCATCTCGGTGAGCTGAATCGAATGGCATGATTCGTTTTTAAATTTTCTTCAATTTTAGCAAAAAAAATTTTCTGATAGCCGTAAACCCTAGGCCTAAGACTAACATCAAAACTCTATGATATGGTACTCGTTTTGAAGCGCTCGGCGAGCTGAGTCGATTGGATATTGTTTTTTGATTTTGACCCTTGCCTCAACTTTTCGGTTTTTTTGGTACTCCGTATAGCACTCCCATTTTTAAGCCACAAACGTCCCTGGTTCAAAACCCACGAAGGCTCAAAAAGTTTTTTATCCGTCCAAAATTAAAATTTTTTGTTAACTTTAAAACTTGCTCCAAAATAAAAAAAGACCCTATATTTTTATATTAAAAGCTCATTTTTACGATGATGGATTCGAACTCGTGGAGGAAGCCAATTTTTCGACGACGGCATCCAATTTGCCCTTCGTTGCACTGGAATTTCCGGAACTTTTCTTGACAGCAGGAGCGGCTAGTGGGGTGGCCGAGTTCGAGCCAGCTTGTGGGGTTGAACTTGACGGTGTTGGTGTCACCGCGGCTGTGGGTATTGAGACCGGTGTGGTAGCATTCGAGGCTGCCGAAATAACTGGGGTTAAAGCTGAAGACGATGTACCTAAAAATTGGACATTTCCAACGCTTGAAAACGCTACCCTGAATCAGGGAATCAGAGTGTGTATTGAAGCGAAAATCGAAAATTCTTAGATTTGTCTGCCTGAATTAGATCGAAAAAACATGAAAAAAATCGCCCAAATTCCGGTTTTTTGATACACCCTGTAATTCAAGATCGAAATTAGTTACGAGTTATTCAGTGACCACCATGGTGTAGTGGTCCGGTGCGATGTCAAGGCTACGGTATCATCGACACTAGCAAAGGTTCGGTTCCCTCTTGCGTCAAAAAGATTTTGTTTATTACCTGTAAGTGCACTAAGTTGGCTGAGCCCTGTTAGAGTAGCCATATCCATAGACAAATATGGTTGAAGTGAGCTCATAGCCATAGCCGTGGGATTTAACATAGTGGCCATAAGTTCGGCGGCTAGAGCCGCTTCTGCCATAGCTTGAGCACTCGAGGCATTGGACGACGCTGTTGCACCGGAGGACAGGCTGGAGGTTTTATTTGATGTTGATGAGGTGCTACCTAAAAAATTGGCTATATCAATTTTTGAAAATTTAAAAAAACATTTTACAAATAATTTTCATTAAAGTCTGTTTCATGGAGAGGTTCCAAAAAGCGTTGGAAGCATAGCCGAGTGGATAGCGTCACAGGACTTCTTGATATCATCATAGTGTTTTTCGCATAAAATTACCCCTAGGCAAAAATTTTCATCATTGTTGAACAATGCAAAAAGATTTGGCTCCGAGCGGGATTGAACCCAGGTCTTCAAACTCGAAGTCTGTGATGCTATCCACTAGGCTATGCTTTTTTCCACTATGCGCTTTTTGGAACCTCTACGTGAAAATAACTTTATTAAAAAATTTTAAATCTTTTTTCATTTTTATGATTATCTTATCCTTACCAGTAGTCATAGGCACACCCAATGCACTCAACGCAGCCAATGTCGCTGCATCCATCCCGGCCACATTATTCGCACTCGACGTGATCGTACCCGAGGTACCACCCGATGAGCCAGCACCCAACAAAGCACCATATTGATTGTACCCAGCAGCGGCTATCATCTGGCTCATGAGGGTTTGTTGGAGTAACATTTGCATCTGTAACTCCATCGCCGCTGCATTTAATGCCGCTGATGAAGAGGACGAGCTTGATTGTGTGGCATTCGATGTCGAGTTGGCTAGACCGGCTAGGGTGTTGGATTCGCCACCGATGCGAGATTCATAAATTTTTGGTAAGGTGGCCTAAAAAAGTTTATGTAGTTTGAAATTTTGATTTGGAGGATCAAAAAAATTTTTAAAAAAAATTGAATTTTGGCTCAAAAAATTGCAAAAAAATAGGTTTAAGCTTAGGGTTAAGCTTAGGCCTAAGCTTAAGCTTAAGCCTAAGCTTAAGCCTACGCTCAAGTCTAAGCCTATGACTAAGCCTAGGCCTAAGTTTAAGCCTAAGACTAGGCTTAGGCTTAAGCCTACAACTAACTGATATTTGAAAATAATTTCAAAATTTGTATAATATATTTTTACCTTGGCTATAGCCCCATGTGTTGTCTGCACATTATAATCGGGATTTTTGTCCAACCAAGCAGCCAAATTCGTCAATGTGGGGCACTTTTCATTCTGCATGGTAATTCCTGTCAACCTATGGAACACCCCGATTGTTGGATCCGTTGCAGGGGTGGCCGTCGTTGCTTTCGGCTTCGGTATCTCACCCGGCTCTAGACCTCCACCTGGGGAAATTTCTGACGTCGAAGCAATCGGCGTCGACAGCACCGATGTGGCTGTTGTAGAAGCCTTGGTGACAACAGCCGATTTGGCTGGGGTAGCTGTGGGAGTTGATTTAGCCGATGTACTTGATGCATTCGTGCTGGTCGTGGACAAGCCGAACATCGAATTGAGGTCAACTTTATACTTGGAGTGGGCTATGAGCCATTGCTCGAGGTGCTTGAGTTTCGGGGCTTTGTCGCCAGTTAGGCGTACACCAGTCTCGGAATGGACCACATGGATGTTGGTCTCTAAAATTTGATTTTTTGAACATGGATAAAGGTACGGGCTTGTCATATTTCGAAATTCGCATGTTTTCGTTGTAATACACATTGTTTTGTTGTAATATACAGAATTTTTCAATTTTGGTCCAATTTGTCGATTTTTGTCGAATTTTGACAAATTTTCCAACTTTTGACGAATTTTTCAATTTTTGACAAATTTTTCGATTTTTGACAATTTTTGACCAATTTTTAACGAATTTTCCAATTTTTGTCAAATTTTTCGATTTTTGACGATTTTTTAAACTTTTGTCGAATTTTTCAATTTTTGTCAAATTTGTCGATTTTTGACAATTTTTTCAATTTTTGACGAATTGTTCAATTTTTGAATTTTGACCAATTTTTCGATTTTTGACAATTTTTTTCAACTTTTGACAAATTTTTCAATTTTTGACGAATTTTTCAATTTTGACCAATTTTTAACGAATTTTTCAATTTTTGACAAATTTGGATGATTGAGGCTTGTAGATCTCCACCATACCTTTGGGCAGTGCTGATAACGCCAGCAATTCCGGGAAGGACAGTGATGTCAATGGATTTTGAACCGCGGACGCATTAGCCTGTGCACTTCCTCCTCCACTCGATCCCGATCCGCCAGCACCAGACCCACCAGTACTTGCACTCTTGGCCGAAGTCACCACACTACTTTTTGGAGTGTCTTTTTTACTCAAGTTCAACGCATCCGAATCCGTGGCCGAAATTGAAGCGGTCGTCGATTTGGATGTTGTATTGGAAGTCAGCGAGCTGGGTGCCGTCGTAGCACCGACGGATGCCGCCAACCCGGAGAGAGCGAACAACGCCTGGAGTTGTTGTAGCTGTTGTAATTGCTGGGCTTGGCTCAGGTTCGAACTACTGGCTGCCAGCCCGAGAAGTTGGGTGTAGTCGTTGAGGACGGCTTGCTGCATCTAAAAATGGAATTTTTTTAAAAATTAACTAAAGATTTTGAGCGACGTTTAATTGTGTTCAGCATAGCGTAATGGCTAAGCAAGTAGACTTTCATTTTGACGGCTCGGGTTCGATCCCCATCACGTCCATTTCATTTTTTTAATTTAAAATTTTTTTCTTTTTTTCCTCCTCAGATTCGTTAATTCTAGACTTACCGAGGCTGTTGAAGAAGTTGAAGCTTTTCCAGTTAGACCTGGGATCAAATTGTCTTTTCGGCTACGCCCACGACGCACTTGTGAACTACGAGGCGAGCCTGTCGCAAGAGTTCGTTGGAGTGTGGCAATCATCTGGGTGGTGGCAAGATCGAGATCGTCGTCCTCGATCATGTCGATGGAAGCGGTGCCATTCCACCGCCCGGTCTCGATGGTCGTACAGATTTCGACCACTCGTCGGAGCATGGTTTTCTCGTCGGGGTGGATGATCTACAAATAACATAAAGCTTATATATTATGTAAGCTTTATAGCTTCCCCTCCCTCTCATATGCAGTCAAACCTCTGTTTTATGACACCCTACAAAAATGGTTTTTTGCTAAAAACTGGGAAAAATGGCTTTTCTGATAGCCGTAAACCCTAAGCCTAGGCTTAAGCCTGCGCCTAAGCCTAAAAACTGCCATGTTCGGGCAAAAATTACTACAATTCCTACCTTTTGAAACGCCGGCAACTGCTTCGTCCTCGTGCCGATATTTTCCAAACCCCATTTATCGACAACTATCAACAACTGCTCGTCGTGCACATCCGACCAACCACTAGGCATGGCCTCGGTGGAACACAGTTTGAGACTATTTTTCACATTATGTATACCAGTTGTTATAATAGCGTGGATTTTTCGCATCAAATGCAGTCGGTTCATCAACTTTTCGGCTTTTCTTGCAGAAATTGGCTCCACCGATGAGGCACGTTTTTGATCCACGGCCGAAAGTTCTCCTTAAAATGGAAAAAGTTAGTTAAAACTCAAAATTGTTTAAATTTCACAAAATATTTAAAGAACAACAATCGCAAAAATTCAAGAACATAAAGGCCTAGGCCTAAGCCTAAGCCTAGGCTTACGCCTGAGCCTAAGTCTAAGCTTAAGCCTAAGTCTAAGCCTAGGCTTAAGCCTAAGCTTAGGCTAATTAAAAATTTTTCACTTTACCTCCTTGCTGTTTCGTGCACATAGCCAAAACGCAGTACAACTGCTCCAACATTTCCGAGTCGGTTTTCTTGGTCAATGTCGTCGACAGTTCCCGGAATCGACCCCAATTGATCACGTTTGCACTTGTAGGGTCGTCTTTGACCCCATAGTTTCTCAAAATTCGCATAAATTCCGCTTGTTCATGGGGTGGCCATTTTTTGACAGTCTGGGAATCTGCTTGTCTTTGTAGGACGAGCACGAGCCTCTTGAACCTGGTGTTTAACTCAATGGTTGTGGGGAATTGTTCGATGCCTTTTTCGAGGAAGACAAGTTTTGGGTCAGTTCGAATGGCCTCGTAATTTTCCATTCCTAAAAATTTTGGGGGTTGTCGAAATTTTTCATTTTTTACCATGTTTAAAAATTCCGATGAGGAAACTCTTATCACATTGGATGTCCCATTTGTCGGTTGGTGGGTCGCCAATCATGGGAATGGAGAGTTGGATTTCGTTGTGGGCCTTGTCTTGCTCCATGATGTCGGCCTCTTTTTCCACAATCACTTGTCTATACAAGATTTGAAGATGGTAGACCCTGGTGAGAAGTTTGTTGGCATGTCGTTGGACATGTCTTTGGAAAGAGGAATCGACCGCAAATGCTGGCGGGTTGTATTCGGGAAGTGCTGCCCAGCCTAAATGTTGGATTTTCAAAAAAATTTCAAAATTGAAAATTAATATCACCATCATGTTCAGCATATTCAAAAACGACACACATCATGTATAAAAAATTTGAACTTTTTTGTGTATTGTCGCGAAAATGTCCCTGAATCAGGAAAATTTAAATTTTGAATTTTTTATAGGCTTGATGGGTATCGTTTAAAGGTTTTCGACTATGCTGAGAAAAATGGTGATATCCTTTTTATAAAATTCAATTTTTTCTTGACATACCTTCATGGTATAGGCCTCCACCGATGACACCTTTCTTGCCACCTTTTCCGATGGCACCACCGGATGGAGTGATGAGAGCCCAGATGAATTCTCGGATCCGCTCGTCCAGTTTATACTCTCTAATGCAGCACAACAAAAGTGTTCTTGAAATATGTTCGATATCGCTTTCCGAAATGCTGAGCTCGGCTTTTTCTTTGATAAATTTCCAACGACCCCAGCCCCAAGTGTTGAGGAGTTTTTCGACCTAAAAAAATTTTTTGAAAAAAAGAGACATGCCATTCGACTCAGCTCTCCGAGACGAGTAGAATGAATACCATAACATGAGGTTTCCCATCCTTAGGCTTATGCTTAGGCCTAAGCCTAGGCTTAGGATTAGGCCTAGGCGTAGGCTTATGCCTATTCTTAGGCTTGCTTCGGCCTAAGCCCAAGGATTCGATCCCCAAAATTTTTTCTATTTAAAAAAATTTACCTTAAAGAATTCACTTTTGTTAAAAGCGAATTCATCCGGCGTATAACCAGTGATATAGTCATCATCTTCCTCGCGCATCCTCCTCTTCTTCCCACTCCGATTCTTCGACACATTGTCATTTTTGGTGCCGTTTCCTCGCGGAGTCCGGGTACCCGACCCTGTATCATCATCCGTCCCATCGCCTTCTTCACTTTGACCACCATCTTTAAATACATTCTCTTCAAAACGTTTTCGCCTATTCCTGGGCTCCGAGACGATCAGCTCATTCTCTCCAGCATCGACATCAATATTCGCTTTTTTGGCCCATTTGGACCAGAAATTCGGATCGTTGACATCAATATCTTCACGATTGTTTGAAGAAGTGAAGCTTGCCTTGGCAAAGGTTGACCCTGAAAATCACGATTTGTTGTTTATTGACACGAAAATTTGAAATTGAAAAACCTTTAATTCCGGGTTCTAGTCGAATAGTTTGTGTTCTTCGCTGCAAAATCGTTTCGATATCTTCTTCGCTGAATTTACTGCCCTCGTTGTCTTCGTCCATCACTGCACCATAGGCACCCTTTCGAAGCAGGTCTTCGACTTCTTTCCGACTCAGTTGTTGATTATTCGTAGACGGCGCCATCGATTGGAGCACGGCTTTATCGAGACCAAGCTTTAATGAGGCCTTGTCGAACATTTCTCTTTCGTAAGTGTTGGCGGTGATCAGGCGATAGACTTTTACCATTTTTGTCTGTCCAATACGATGGCAGCGGGCTTGAGCCTAAAATGGAACAAATTTAAATTTTTACGTTATCAGATATTCATCAAAAATTGCAAAACTCGTAAAAATTTAAAAATTTTTTGCGACGTTTCGCTTCAATACACAGGCCTTGCATGGATCAGGGAAGCGTTTTTTCACTTTGAAAATGCCAAATTCGGATTCCCCCGCATGTTTTTACTCCTAGAGGGGCCATTTCCAGAAAAATTTTGAAGATTTTTTCACATGGGTGCCCCCCCCCTATTGTGTAGTAGCTCCAAAATTTTATCTGAAGATTTTTGACAAAAAAATTCGTAAAAATTGAAAAATTTTTGACGAATTTTTCAATTTTTGACACAAAAAATGTTACCTGAAGATCATTTTGCGGATTCCAATCCGAATCGAAAATAATGACAGTGTCCGCCGCGGTCAAATTGATACCCAGACCACCAGCCCTGGTACAAAGCAAAAAGACGAATTTCTCCGAGTCCGGCTTGCTAAACCGATCAATTGCCATTTGCCGCAAATCTCCACGAACATTTCCATCGATGCGTTCGTATTGATAGCTCATGTGGTCGAGAAATTCGGCAATGATGTCCAATACTCGAACCATTTGCGAGAACATCAACACTTTGTGCCCATCTTGATGGAGTTTAGGTAGTAGCTTGTTGATCAGCACGAGTTTGCCCGACGATTCAATGAGGCCGTTGAGTTGGATTTCATCGTCGTGCTTGTCGGGGTGGGCTTGTTTCAGCTCTTGTAAGATTTGTTCTTCGGCGCCGTTGATCAAAAATGGATGGTTGCAGCATTTTCGGAGCTCCATCATTGTGTTCATTAGTGACGGGGCACTGGCTCCTAAATAAAATTTTTGATATTTTTATGAAAAATTTTTCGAAATTTTTTTCTAGAAATGACCCCTCTAGGGGGTAAAAACATGCGGGGAAACCGAATTTGTCATTTTCGAAGCGAAAAAACGCTTCCCTGATCCAGGGAAAGCCTGTGTATTGAAGCGAAAAGTCGCAAAAATGCGATTTTTGTCTAAAAACGACCCCTTTTGGGGCAAAAATGTATGTTATTTTCTCGAATTTTCGCGTCGATATACAGCTTTTATTGAATCCGAGGAATTTTATAAATGTCAAATTCGGATTCCCCGCACATTTTTACCCCAAAATTTTTGCGACTTTTCGTTTCAATACACAATACATCTTCCCTGAATCAGGGAAGCGTTTGTTCATTTTTTGCCTCGAAAATGTCAAATTCGGATTCGTGGAGGCCTCCCTGTTGTATAGTAGCTCCAAATGTTTGACCCTTGCCTGCACCTTTTTGGCATTTTTGGGCGCCGTGGTATACAAATGCCCCTGAATCAGGGAATTTTTTTCTAATTTTTCAAACATGGCAACTTTTTTTCCGAGTCTAGTGGCAGATGATATTTTTATAATTTTTTTAACGAAATTGTACCCTTTAACAAATGCTTGAAATTTCGCTCCAAAATCGCTCTGTAATATTTCTTTTGGATATTCGACAGCTGGACTTCGATAATGGTCTCTTCTTTGGCCTGTAACGTTTTCTCCACATCTTCCTTCAACCGTCTCAACATCATAGGCTTCAAAATTTCTTGCAATTTTTGAACCTGCTCCTCCGTTTGACACTGCCCGAACTGCTCCAAAAATGCTTCGGAGTTGGAAAATTGAGTGGGCTCCAAAAAGTTGAGCAGTGAGAACAGCTCTTGGACATTGTTTTGGAGTGGGGTGCCGGTGAGTAGGACACGATGTTCCATTCTGAAAGCGAGTAAGCCACCAGTGAGAAGTTTACAGTTGCGGTTTTTTATGCGGTGCGCTTCGTCGATCACACAGACTCGGTATTTGAATCTAAAATGGATTTTTGTCGAAAAAATTTTTTTTGGAACTCAGGATTGTGAATCAAGGGGTCACCCCAAGATTATGGATCCTGGGGTCACCTCAGAATTGTGGATAAGGAGGGTCACCCCAAGATTGTAAATTTGTTTACCTGCTCAACGTTTCACAATCAGACACCACCATCTCATATGTAGTGATGAGCACGTCAAATTTGAACACCTTTTTCTTTCTCGCGTCCGGATCTTCGGGGTAGAATAACTCATATTGTTGAATAATCTCCCTGCTCTGGGCACTTCCGTGGTACACGACGGCGTTGATATCTGTCCACGTCTCGAACTCGCGTTCCCAATTGTGCAACGTAGACAACGGCACTACGATCAAAAAAGGCCCGTGAATACCCTGGTCGTAAATTTCCTGTAGAAAGGTGATGGTTTGGACGGTTTTGCCGAGACCCATCTCGTCGGCCAGGATGCAATTCTGCTTGTTGTACCAGCAGAAAAGGAGCCAGTTGACGCCTTCGAATTGGTAGTCGCGCAGGGTGTTGCCGTCTTTCCATTCTTTCTCGTCTGGGAGTTTTTGCCAGTCTCGGGAAGATGGTCGCAGGCGTTCTTTCTACAAAAATGAACATTTTTTTCGCGAAAATGTTTCCCTGGTCCTGATTCAGGGAAGATGGTGGGTGTATTGAAGCGAAAATGGACTACACCCACTACTTTCCCTGAATCAGGAAAACGTTTTTAAGGAATGAAAAATACCGTTTTATACGTATCCACTGTGTTGTTCCTCTTCCTAAACTCTTNTGTATTGAAGCGAAAATGGACTACACCCACTACTTTCCCTGAATCAGGAAAACGTTTTTAAGGAATGAAAAATACCGTTTTATACGTATCCACTGTGTTGTTCCTCTTCCTAAACTCTTCAATCTTGCTCTCGGGCACATCCTTGAACAGCTCCCAAGTACAATCCTCATACGACAACGATCTCCACTTCACAAAAGCGTAGTTCTCGCCAGTCTCCTCATCAACACTCTCGTCCAACACCCGTTCAACTTGGGTATAATCCTCGTTAAAATACTCGTCTTCGTCAATCATGGCTTCGATGTTATTCTTGGCCTTGAAACGATTGATCTTGCCCAAAATGCGCTTGTCTAGCTCTTCGAGTTCCTCCACCGATTTCCACATACAGTGCAGATAGGACCTGTTTTTGAACTTGACGAAAATTTCTTCCACCTCTGCTTCGACTTCTTCATAGTCTTCGGGGTTTTCTTCTTTTTCTTCTTCTTCTTCCTCTTCTTTGGGGATTTCCACTTCTGGTTGGGGTTCGGTATTGTTGGGTTCATTGGATGTGCTAGGTGTTTCTTCGGTTTCCATGGGCTCAATTTTGGGTTCATCAGAGAGGTCGGATTCTTGAGGTTTTTCGACGGATTTTTCCGTTTCTCCATTCGTCTCGGCAACCTTTTCTCCATTCGTTTCGGTTGTTATGTTTGAAGTTGATGGGTGTTGTTCTTCACCATTCGCTTCTTTGGCTTTCTTCCTTTTAACCTAAAAAATTTTTCAATTTTTACGAATTTTTAAATTTTATTTGACAAAAATCGAAAAATTTATCAAAAATTGAAAGAATTCATTTTTCCTGAAAAAAAACGAACAAAACGACACCAAAATTATCCAATTTGAAAATTGTTTTGGGTTATTGAAACGAAAACCCTGATTCAGGGTTTTCGTTTCAATAACCCTAAACAATTATCAGATTGAATAATTTTGATGTCGTTTTGTTCGTCTCGTCGAGCTAAAAAAAAATGCGCCGTCTCTTTATGTGTTTGCAATTTGTTAACGTTAAAATTTTTTGATGAAATCAAAATCCTACCATTCTTTTCGCCGTGCGAACACCCAAAATTTTATCCACAATCCACTCATCTACATTGATCTCAACAACTCTTTGTTCGTCCCTTGATTTTTGGCCCTTTTTAGGAATTAGCGGCTCATCTTCCAACTCGAAGTCCATCTCTTTATCTACATATGATCTCTTCTCGGCCTTCTTTCGACCCGATCTGCGTTTTTCAACAAATTCTTCGAGATTTGGCTCAATTTCCACTGCTGGTGGGAATTCTTCTTCCTCCTCTTCCTCTTTCACAACCTCTTTCACCTTTCTCTTTTTACCTCTTTTTGTAGGCTGGGGCACGAATTCTTGGTCTTCTTCTTCGGGCTCATACGTTTCGCTTTCATCCTTCTTCCTCTTTCTTCCAGCTTTTGCGGGTTTTTCGGGTTTCTCCACAGCAGGTTTTCTTGGTTTTCTACCACGTTTTTCCGAGCCGCCTTCTGCAGCAGCTTTTGGTTGTCTTCCTCTTTTTTTCTTCGGCTTCTCGGGGGTTTCAGGCTCTTCTGGCTCTTCCTGTTCTTCATCAAAAACTTGAATTGACTCTTCATCAACTTCGGTCGTGAGTTTGGAATCATCG
Source organism: Acrobeloides nanus (assembly GCA_900406225.1). Classification (NCBI taxonomy): domain Eukaryota; kingdom Metazoa; phylum Nematoda; class Chromadorea; order Rhabditida; family Cephalobidae; genus Acrobeloides; species Acrobeloides nanus. The sequence continues at coordinate 14,453 of OZJO01007036.1, forward strand.
ACCGAGACGTCTGGCTGTTCCGATGGGGTTTCTTCAGTCATTTTCATGGGTGCTGTAGAGATTGAAGAAGCGGCTGAAACGGATCGTGGTGCTTGAGGTTCTGGTTCTGGCTCGGTTTCTTTTTTCTCGACTTCAATTTCAGGTGTTGGCTCATGTTCTTGAGGCTCTTCTGTTGGTTCATCTTCTTGAGGCTTTTCTGTTGGTTCATCTTCTTGAGGTTTTTCTGGCTCTGGCGTGGGCTCACGAACCGGTGGTTCTGTTTCATCTTCGTTGACTTCTTTTTCCTGCTCGGGAGCTTCTTCTTCTTTTTCTTCTTCTTCTTGTCCGACATGGTTGACTTCAAGTTCTAGCATTTTTTCAGGCTCTTTTTCAGGTGATGGAGATCTGGCTTCAACTTGAGCTGGAGCCGGTTCTGGATCTTTTTCCTTTTCTTTTTCTGGAACTTTTTCGACGGCCATAGAATTTTCGATTTTCTCGATTTTATATTCTTCTGGATAAGAATTTTCGACTGCAACAGCAAATGGTTCGATGACTGGTGGAGGTTCATACTTGGGTGGTAAGGACTAAAATTTTTATATACAACTTCGTGGGTCGGGTGTAAATTTCGGATACGAAAGATTTTTTAAAAAATTTCCTCACCTCAACAGTCTCTGTTGAAATCGTCGAATTTCGTCGGCTCGTCGATTTTTTCTTCGATTCTTCTTGGGTCTGCTGAATTGGAGTCTCGTCTTTGTTCATTTTCAATTCAATATTTGGGGGAGGAATAGAATCCCTCGACATTGTCCTGGATGAAGATTTGAGACTAGTATTTGTGTGATTCGTAAGCGACGATTCGGATGAAGTCCTTGAAAAGTATGTATCGTTCGACATGGTTGTCATTGACGGCACTGGTTGGGGAGGTGGTGGAGTGATCACTTTTTGGTTGGATGCCGAAACTGGGGTGGATAAAGATGTCATCGAGTCCAAATTAGCCTAAAAAAATTATGAGGAGACAAGAAATTTCTAGGTCCTTAATGGATCTAGAGACCACTTCACTCGGGAAGTGCCAATTTTTGTACGATATTTTTGAAATTCATGTATTGAAGCGAAAAGTCTCAAAAATGCGATTTTTGTGACTTTTCGCTTCAATATACAGGCTTTTCCTGAATCATGGAAGCGTTTTTTCGCTTCGAAAATGTCAAATTCGGTTTCCCCGCATGTTTTTACCCCTAGAGGGGTGTCATTTTCAGAAATTGATTCCATCTGATAGAGGAAAATTTTCTGCACAACTTTGCTGAAGATCATTTTTTGCCAAAACTTCGAAAAACTGGATAAAAATCGATTTTTCTTATGAATGAAATTACAAATTATAGTAGAAATATCATAATTCAAGATTTCACTACTCGCGAAATCTTGAATTATGATATTTCTATCATAATTCAAGATTTCACTACTAGTCAAATCTTAAATTATGATATTTCTACTATAATTCGTGATCTCATTATGAGATTGCAAATTATGATAGAAATATCATAATTCAAGATTTCGCTAGTAGTGAAATCTTGGATTATGATATTTCTATCATAATTTGTAATCTCATGAGATTACAAATTATGATAGAAGTATCATAATCCAAGATTTCACTAATAGCAAAATCTTGAATTATGATATTTCTACTATAATTTGTAATCTCATTCATAAGAAAAATCATTTTTTATCAAGTTTTTCAAAGTTTTCGCAAAAAGTGATCTTCATCAAAGTTGTGCCGAAAATTTTCGTCTATCAGATGGAATCAAAATCTAGCTTAAAAAATTTCCCCTGAGGATATCAAAAAGAAAAATAGATAAGGGTAGATACCCCTTCCTTTAGGTGCAACCCTTAAGTCAAATTTGAATTCTGACGCCTGCATCGTGTTGCTTATGGCCAAAAACCTCCCATCTACACAAAATCAGCAGCTAAAACGTTGTATTTTTTGAATTTTTGTGATTTCTTGCCCTTCGTTTCAATATATTTTCCCTGATTCAAGTTGAAGTTTTTCGAAATATACGTAGACTATACCTGAGAACTTTGATATGTATTCGACATATTCTGATATGGTTGTTGTAGAGGTTGTTGATAGTGCACCGATTGTTGGGGCTGTGGTGACTGGTATTCAGGCTGCCTTAGTGTAGCCTGATGCTGCTGTTGTTGTTGTTGCCTAGCTTCCTGCTCTTTTTTAACCATACTAGATGGGATCGGCTCGGGTGGTATGGAATCCTTGACCGTTGTGTTTAGGTATTCTCCAGATGCTGATAAAGATGGCGTAGTGACATTGGTTGACACATTAGGTCCAGGGTATTGATGATAGACACTGATTAGGGTCCGACAGGGTGCTTCTGGGGTTATGTTTACCTGAAAAAAATTCATCAAAAATCAAAAAATTCGTAACAATTAAAAAATTCATCAAAAATAAAAAATTCGTCAAATTTTTTCAATTTTTACGAATTTTTGAAAATTTTTTCACGTGAGTGGTCCCCCCCCCTCTTGTGTAGTAGTCCCAAAAATATTTACCTGAACTTGATTTGGCGCAGTTTGCATAACAGCCACTGAAGATGCTGCTGATGGAGCAGTCTCCCTAGACGCACCTTGCATCGAAATTTGCATATTCCCTGGTGGCATCTGCGATTGTGCGGGTGTGCCCGCATTATTTTGAGGATAGCCCGTCGAGTTCATCATTGGACCAGGACCTGGGCCCGGACCTCCTTGTCCATGCATTTGTGGTTGTTGCGGGTATTGTGGCATTTGAGGTTGGTGTTGTCGCTGTTGTGGCGGTTGCTGGGGTGGCATCATCGCCGGCTGACTGGCTTGTTGTAGTTGTGCTTTTATGTAGCCCATTTTTTGTTGGAGTTGCTCGGCACGTTGCATGATCTCCGGCGTGCGCTGCGGCTGGTTACGAAGTTTTTCGAATTCCATTTGATAGGCCTGGAGTTCTTGGTATTGCTGTTGTTGTTGGGGTGTCATCTGTTGTGGGTAGTATGGGCTACTACCTGGCGCTGAGGGTGGATAGCCGCGCTGTGACCATTCGTTTTGAGGTGGGTTTTGACTCTGTTGGTTTGGCTGCATCTAAATTTAAAAAATTGTTTTTTCTTATCTTTTTCCACGTCGTTCGTCAAAAATCGAAAATTTTTTAATTTTTTCGATTTTTGATGAACCCCCTTACCCTATAATGTGGTGACATCGCCGTCTGCCCTTGGTTCTGTCCAGCATCCGTTTTCGCCTGCTGTTGTGGATAAGCTGATTGTTGCATAGCCGCATTCTGACCTTGTGGCATCACCGGCTTGCCTGGTGCGGCTTGTGGGTATCCAGGTGGGACTCCTCCTCCGCCCGGTGGATAGCCACCTTGTTGGTAATATGCTTGCATATTCGGATCCACATAGTACTGCTGCTGCGGGTTTTGAGGCCCACCTGGCCCGGGAGCACCATATCGAGGTGGTTGTTGTTGGCTTTGTGGTGGCATCCCACCAGGGTATTGGTGTGGATAGCCTCCTGCCGGATGTGGTTGTTGTCCATAGTAAGGGTTTTGTTGTTGTTGCTGCATTTGCATGTGAGGTGGGTAGCCGGGATAGCCTTGTTGTGGCGGAATTTGTTGATAAGGTGTGCCATATTGTTGGGGCACTGGCTGGCGGAAATGGGCTTGGGGTGGTCCTAAAAAGTAGAGGTAGAGAGAGTTTGGGGAAAAACAGAGTGCTACCCCCTCCAAAAATGGCAATTTTGCATTTTTGATCCTTGGCCCTGATTCAGGGGAGCGACTTGTGTATTGAAGCGAAAATTTTTTCAAGTTTAATTTCCACAAAAATATTTTTACGATTTTTTCAAAAATTTCGCTTCCCTGATTCAGGAAAGGCCTGTGTATTGAAGCGAAAAGTTGCAAAAATGCGATTTTTACGACTTTTCGCTTTAATACACAATACGCATTCCCTGAATCAGGCATGTTTTTACCCCTAGAGAGATCATTTCCAGAAAAATTTTTTCACATGGGTGGCCCCCTTGCGTAGTAGCTCAGTTTTCTTCCTACCTTGGTTTGGAATCTGACCAGTTGGAAAGTTTCCATGCGGCATTTGACCTTGTTGATGCCAGTACGCAGCTTCATACTGCCCAGCCATGTGCGGAGGAGGCCTCATCTGTCCCATCATAGCCGGATTCTGCACCGGACCTCCTCCACTTCCCGGACCCATCATCTGATATGAAGGTGGCAACGGTTGCTGTGTCGGTGGAGCACCATCGGCAGAATTTGCTGCATTTTTCTTGCTTCTACTCCTAGATTTCGCCTTGGTTGGTGGCGCAGCGGGTGGTGGTGCCATCGCCTGGGGTGGGATATTCGACATAGCCATATGGGGATCCATTTGAGGATGAGGTGGAGGTCGGCCTTGTGGTGGCATCATTTGATGTGACATGGGGTGTTGCGGACCTAAAATAGGGGGTATATAGTCTGTTTCAGCGAGAGAGAAAAAACTGCCCACGTGGACAAATGGCTAGAACGTTTTTTCATGCATTTTTAAGGGAGTTTGCTTTAACCACTTTTTACGATTCACTAAAAAAAGATTTCACTCCTGGTGGGATTCGAACCAGCGCCTATAAGAGTCAAAAATAATCATGTCCAGCGTTTTAGCCATTTGGCCACGTGGGTAATTTTTTCTCTCTCGCTGAAACAGACTATAGAAAAAAATTAGTCGTCTTACCCCCAGACGTCGACGCTTCCCCATACATATTAGTCATTTGTTGTAGGCTAGTGAGACTGTTAGCGTTATTCGGTGCACCTTCATAATAGGAAATGTTGGTTAAACCACTCCCATTCGACATCCCACCACTGTTATAGCCACCCGGCTCCATTAGACTATAGTCCATCTGGCTTATCTGTGGTACGTACTCATCGCCTTCGTCCATTTTAGAGGGAATATATTAGTAGAAAAAATAAAATAAAAGTCAAAAAATTTTCAATCTACTAGGTGCTAAGACGGACACTTTCCGTATTCATGCTACCTAAAAAATTTATGGAAATGCGATTTTTCGCTTTAATACACAGACCTTCCCTGAACCAGGGAATCGTTTTTTGCTTCGAAAATGTCAAATTTGGATTTTCCACACGTTTTTAACCCTAAAGGGTCATTTATAGAAAAAAATTTTTGAAACTTTTTTGGCCCCTTATTGTGTTACTAGCTCCAAAATTATGTTTTTAGTTCATTTTCTGGAGTCAGAAAGAAAAAGTTGAGGCACCATAGCGCAGTGCAAATGGTCTCTTCACGGAGACATTCCAAAAAGCGCATAGTGGAAAAAATAGCCTAGTGGATAGCATCACAGACTTCGAGTTTGAAGTCCTGGGTTCAATCCCGCTCGAAGCCAAAGCTTTTTGCATCATCCAAAATTGATGAAAATTTTTGCCTCGGGGTAATTTTATGCAAAAAACGCGATAGTGATATTATTTTTTCATGAAAATTTTTGTAAAAAATAGAAAAATCAATTTTTTACCTATTTCTTGATAAACAATACTTAGTCAACAACCTAATAGCATCAAGTTAAATATAACACGCTTACACGACGATTAAATTTCAATTAAAAACGCGTCCACGAAAGACATTTTCTTAAGATTATTAAAATGGTTGCTAAGCAGCCAATTGAAATGGAAAATGTTAAGTACGAAAATAGATATGTTATCTTCTACGAGCATCTTATAAACAAGAGTCGCTTACAACAAATCTTCGGACGTTATTGAGGTTGCAAAAACTACAAATGAGACACCAAAAAAATCGAAGATTAAATTATTTATAACGTTTTTCACTTAATTTGACCGTTACATAGAGTCCGTTTCTGCCGCCAATGGGAAAAAAGTCCAGGGGCAATGGTCAAGTGATCCAAGGCGCCGCCCGTTCAGGCAAGTTAAGCAACGTCGGGCGATCCCGCTAGTGCAAAAATTTTGATTTTCAAAAAATTTCTTTTTTTGCTCCATTTTTTGTAAAAGAATTTTTTGAAAATCAAAATTTTTGCACTAGCGAGATCGAACTTGCGGGCCCAACGTTGCTTAACTTGTCAAATCGAACGGGCGGCGCCTTGGACCACTTGACCATTGCCCCCGGACTTTTTTCCCATTGGCGGCAGAAACGGACTTTAGTAAAGTGCGAAGTGGCGCCAACTGCACGCATAAGGTCGAGGGTTCAATCTCACATGGAGCTATTTCTTTTTCAGTGTCCAAAATCGATAAAAAAAATATTTGCCTAAGGGTATTTGTAGCCCCAAAACTAAGGGTCGCCACAAGCACGGCACAAACTATTGACGAAAGTACGACGGCCCCACAAGCTATCGTACGATCGTAAAATTAACGTAAAAGTACGACGAAATCGCCACAAGCTGTCGTACGATCGTACAACNAACTGCACGCATAAGGTCGAGGGTTCAATCTCACATGGAGCTATTTCTTTTTCAGTGTCCAAAATCGATAAAAAAAAATATTTGCCTAAGGGTAATTGTAGCCCCAAAACTAAGGGTCGCCACAAGCACGGCACAAGCTATTGACGAAAGTACGACGGCCCCACAAGCTATCGTACGATCGTAAAAGTACGACGAAATCGCCACAAGCTGTCGTACGACGCAGTACGACGAAATTCGTACGATAGCTTGTGGCCATTTCGTCCGTCGTACGAGTGTATTTTACACTCGTAGCTTGTGCCGTTGCTTGTGGGGACCCGATAGCTTGTGGCGACCCTAACTTTTGAATTTTTCATTTTTGACGAATTTTTCATTTTTTTGCGATAACTTGCCTCAATCGGCCCCCCTTTAACTTTCCGATTTCATGCCAACCAAAAATTATTTTTTAATTTTTGAACAATTGTGACTTTTATAATTTGCATAAATAAAAAACTTTCAAAATTTGTAAAAATTGAAAAAAAATGTATAAAAATAAATTTGTTTGAGTTACACGTTTTCACGAAAAAATACAAAAATTGTATAAAAATTTTTGTTGAATATAACAAAAATAAGTAGTAGAGTAAAAATAAAAGTTGTATATAAAATTTTCAATCGATGTCAATTACACATGTCAGCAACAGCAGCAGGAGCAACAACGTCGGTGTAGGCCAAAAGAGTGAAATAGTAGTGGTTCGATTTTAGTCGTATTTTAGAATATAGAAGAAAAAAAAAGTTTGCAGCAATGTGCACTTCGCACTCAAAAGCGCGCCGTTCTCTGACTTTGGGCCGGCGTCGCCTAACAGCACAACACCACTCTCTTGATTATTTTCCCTTCGTCCATACATTTTTCATTCCAATTGACACACAACAAGAGCAGCTCATAAAATATTCTTCCGACGACCATCGATTTTCTTTGGTCGAAACAACGCAAGCAAAGAAGTGTGTGTAATCAGTATTCATAATATTTTTGCCTATATATTAATATAACGTGGGGTATATATATAATTCGAGCCTCTTATGTTAGCCTAGGAAGAAAAAGAAACCAAGAGAGAGCAAGAAGAAAGAGGCCCTGTGTGCTTTTTCTCTCTTCTCTCGACGCACACACTTTTCAAGGACACACACACACCACACAACAATTTTTGAGATTTTGTGAGAAAATTTCTTGCCCCAACTCAGACATATAGAGCACGTCATGGACCGGAATTAGAGAGGCAGAAATCGATACAAACCGTGAGAGAGCAGCCAGAAGATCGCCCATTTTGCGCGCACTTTTCAAATCGCATTGCGTACGGACCGACTGAGAGAGAGACTGAGTGATGTTTTCAAACGTACTTTGAGCCAGCAAAAAGGCCAAGACGCTGCTGCTGCCCGAAAGAAAGAACGCAGGAGAAATGCGTTTGGTCGATGGTCGAATGGGTGCGTTGTTCTTGTTGTTCGATTCATTCAATTCCCTTTCCTTCTTTTCAATCGGCCGCTAACCGCTCAATGGCCTTGTCGCCACATGGAGACTTTCGCTCTAATGTGCTGTGACTTATAAATTGGATGGTTCGAGTAATCCTGTGTGATTTGTGGCCGACATTTTCTCGCGAAATGATGATTGAAATATGAAGGGTTCGATTTAAGAAACTATAATTATACAAACTATATATCACGGCTGTCGAAAGTTGGTGAGAAATGGGGACACCCCGAAAAAACTTGATACAGTCAAAGCTACATGTAACGACACCCCAGGGAGAGGTCGAAGTTGGGCTCGGATTCATCCATGCCCAAGCCCGGACAGCCCTTCATCCGGGCCTGGACCCGTTAGGCCTGGATGATCCGGACTTGGGCCCAGACCGGATTAAAGGGCCGTCCGGTGAAAAAGACTGAAAAAAAGTCTGTTGGGCCGGACGGCCCTTTCATCCAGGCTGGGCCCGGATCAGATTGAAAAAAATACAGGCCGGGCCGCCTGGACCCGGATAACGGGCCTAAGCCCGCGCCCTAATCCCTCCGGGTCTAGGCGTGATAAAAAAATGTAAATTTCGGGTAGCTTTTGACTTCTTTTTGAGATAGAACAAAAATTTTCTTCTGCAACCGGAAATTCCGTTCCGTTACGATGTTATACATAACTCATTAGCAACCGTTTGAGCTATAGATCTCCAAAAAATGGATGTTGCCGTACTCCGATTCTCTGATTCAGGGTCAGGCAAGCGTTTTCAGGACTCGAAAATGCGCGTAATCGATTTTTCGCATAGAAACCCCTCCTCTAGAATAAGTTTCTGGGGTACTAGAGATTTTGGCAACGAGCAAATCGTTGCTAAAAGCTCGTTTTAAAAAAAGTAACATTGCCAAAAGATCTAGTACCGTTTTTGGCCGATTATATTAGGATTAGTGCAGTCCCTAACCCCAAAACCCTGACAATTTGTTTTTTCTTGTTTTTGTTTTAAAATTTTCGAGTTAACTTTTAGAACTATTGCAGAAATGTGGGCATCTTGTTCTAAAATAGCTACATGTTTAATTGGACAAAATTTGACGAGGCCTATGCTCAGAAATAGTAAGTGAAAACTTTCTAAGTCATTTTTTCAATGATTATTTTTTAGTTCGTTCCATGTTTATTCAAGTCCAAGAAACGCCGAACCCGTTGACGTTGAAATTTTTGCCTGGGCAACAGATTTTGGCCGACTCCTCTCGAACCTATGACTTTACTTCCGTTAAACAAGCAAAAAGCAGCCCCTTGGCATTGTAAGTTTGATTTTTTCTTTTTGGTCAAGTTTTCATACTACTGAATTTTTGCTACTATTCCACTTTGGGGACCGTAAAATTTTTTGAAGGTATCCATATAGGGATAATTTTATGCGTAGAATCCAAATTTTGCATTTTTTGCCAAAAAATGACCAAATGGTTTTTGGAACATCCTGTAGTACCGAATTTTTTTAGACAAGTTTTAAGAATTCCCGGCGTGAAAGGCGTGTTTTTTGGAGAAGACTTTATTTCTGTAACTAAAGACAGTGAAGAAGAGGATTGGTCGGTATTGAAACCGGACATCTTTGCCACCATTATGAATTACTTGCAATCTGGAAAATCTGTGATCACGGATGATTTAGCTAGTCAGCCAACTGATACAAGTAAGCCAATCTCTTTGTTATCAATTATTGTGTCCATTTTTTAAAGCTATTTTGCCTGATGATGACGAAGTTGTGGCTATGATCAAAGAGCTTCTCGAGTCTCGAATCAAACCCATGGTCCAAGAAGATGGTGGTGATGTGATTTTTAGAGGATTCGAAGACGGTGTTTTGAAACTTAAAATGCAGGTTAGTGAAATACAGGGTAGCCAAAAAACCGTATTTGCGTTTTTTGCGAAATTTTTCAAAAATCACCTATAAGGGGTATTTTCATGCGAGAAATCGATTGCACGCTTTCTCGCATGAAGTGATTTTTGAAAATTTTCGCCAAAAAAATGCAAAAATACGGTTTTTTTTGGCTCACTCTGTAATTTTTTTCAATTTATCATAACTTTTCATTTTCAGGGTTCGTGTACTGGGTGTCCGAGCTCGGCAGTTACCCTCAAGAATGGCATTAAAAATATGATGCAGTTCTATGTACCAGAAGTGAAAGATGTGATTGAAGTCACTGATCCATCGGACAATATCGTCGAGCAACAATTTCAGGAATTAGAGAAAAAATTAGAAAAATCTGAATAAATATCTCCATGTTTTAGTTTATTTCGTGTTTTTGTATCTATGTTTGCATTGTTTTTTTAAATAAACTAGTGTCGCGAATAATCGTGACAATCAAACATTTGAAGCGTGAATTTTTTGAAATTGAATGAGACCCCTTTCTGATAATTTTTGAACGTCAGGAAAAAAGTTATGGTCATGTTATGAAAATTTTCCAGGTCTGGTACCTATGCCCGAAACGACCCTTTCCTGCGGTCAAAATAAAAAAAATTCCTTCAAATTCGAGTTTCCCATATCGAAAAGCCCGAGTACAGAAAAATCAGCCGATTTTGAGAACTTGTAAAAATTCTATTTTTTGACCCTCATGGAAAAATTTTCTAAAAATTACTTTTTGACCTACAAAAAACTTTTACAAAAAGAGCAAAAATTTGTAGTTGATACGTAAGAAAACGTGTCAAAATTACTTTATTATAAGCAAACAAAAACACGATTTAAAATTAGACATCATTTTGTAAAAAACAATAAAAAGATAGTCGTCAAAAATATACAATAAAAACATGGCGATTTAAGATTTCATTTCAGATTACGCTTTAAGGTTTCGGCTCAGATAACGATGTTTCTGGTCTCCATTGAATGTCAATATCGATTTCGGAAACATTTACCATGTCCTTTTGCGGAAGCGTCTAAACAAGTTGATTTCCATCAATTACCATACATGAACAAGGTGGGTGGATATTTTTGGCCAAATACGAAGATAAGGATCCCCCTTTATGTTTTTTCCCAAAAATTTTGGACAAAATAAGGGTATTCCTTAAGATTTTTTGTTGAAAAAAGGGTCCTTCATTTTTGTTTATGTTTCTAACCCCAAACGACGAAAGGAAGGATATATATCCACCTCTTGTCTATGTATGTAAATTACATATCCATAACATACCGCTGTAGGGTTCGCACTCAATGTGATCAAAGACGAAAGAATTGGCACGTTCAACGAAATCAATCGCTGATTAACAATGTTAAAGTGATGGCGGCCTTCCACGGGACAACCGAGTAAGAAGAAGATTAATGAGTGGATTTCAGCGGAATTCTCTTTGGTCAATTCTATAAAACAATAGGATAGCAGAAATGTGGTAACTTAAAAAAATTTCGAACATTTTCCTAGCTGACCCACCGGCTCTAGGATGAGTCGAAACAGATTGGTGGACATTTTTGGTGAAAAAAGCTTAAAAAACCGAAATAAGTCATTGAATATATTGGTTTCGGTAGTTTTTTCCGGGTTCGGTTTTTCAAACATGCAGTTTCAGTTTCCCAGCTGGCGTGGCCTTATTTGCGGACGAACATTTGCGGATGCGACATTTGCGGACGAACATTTGCGGATGAGACATTTGCGGATGCAACACTTGCGGATGCGACATTTGCGGACGAGACATTTGCGGATGAGACATTTGCGGATGCGACATTTGCGGACGAACAGAGT
>OZJO01007038.1:0-11913 GCA_900406225.1 Acrobeloides nanus
ACAACGTTTAACAGCGTTTTTTATTGAGCTCGACAACGTTTCACAGCTCATTTAACAGTGTTTTTTGGGCGTGACAACGACTAACGTGCACCCTAAATGACAAAGGCTACAACATTGTTACAATGGTGACAATGTTTTAATCATTGTCACTTATACAGGTTTCAAAATTCGTATATTTTATGGGACAAGGATTGCCACCTTTTATCCCTTGTGCATCCCTAATGCTAAAATTAAAATTTTTTGTGCATTTGTAATTATTTTAATGATTTTTTAACAAATTTTTATATTTTATCTCTACAGTATATTAATATTTAAGGATTATATTAATATGAGAAAGATTTTTTATGAACGATTCTTACTTATTGTTGTTATGTTGGTTTTTCCTGGGCACTCTTCTTATAACAAGAGTACTCCGGCTAAAAAAACGATCTCGAAAAAAACATCTACCACTACTCCGACCGCAACAAAGAGCACAGGTTAGAAATTTATATTATAAACGTGAAATGTCAGTGCGTTTGTTTGTACGGATGATCCCGGGAACGAGTTATTTTAACTGCAATAGCCAAAACTGAAGTTGTACAGTAGCGAGCAAAAAAACCGGCTAAAGGGAAAATTTCACGTTTTCTGCCTTCAACGGGTCTGCCTTCACAAGCCTAACGAGAAGTCGATCTTGGCGGTTCGTAGTTTTTCGTGGCTGGCCGCTTCACCGCTTGCGCTTAATCGTTCTTTCTTCACGCCATTGCTTGTACATGTCACTAACTATGCTTTTCCGATATGAAAACGGGCTGCCACGTCGCGGTCGGTTTCTCCATTTTGCTTCGCCTCCACAATAAGCTTTTTTATTTCTTCAGATTTATGCTTTTTAGGCATTATAATAGCTAAAAAATAATAGTCAGAGTATAATAAAATTCAAGAAAATATCAATAAATATGCCAAAAGATTGCAAAAACGTGAAATTTCCCCTTTGGTCGGTTTTTTTTGCTCGCCACTGTAAGTTATGATGAAAGAAAACTATCATAACTCGATCATGGGGATACCTCTTAAAAAAATGTCGCCTCTAATAAAATGTTAAAATTTTAACATTTTTTTAGAAAATCGCTCGGATTGCGGAGGCACTCGGTCCAGAAATTCAAAAAATTGTTAAAACTATTTACAGGGTGGGAAAAACTGAAAAAAATTTTTGCGATTTTTATCAAACTTTTTAGCAAAATTGTTTTAAAAATTTTTTAAAATAACCACATGAGGGTTTTTCTATGCGAGGAATCGAAATCTTGAAACGCTTTCGGAATCAGAAAAAAACCGGATTTTTGCTTTTTTTGAGGTTTTGGAAATATTCATGGTTGGGCAAGCATTATATCAATTTTCAATCGCTCAATCGATTTCTCGCATAGAAAAACGCCCGTATGTTTATTTTAGAAAAATTAAAAACTTTTTGGCGAAAATATGGTTGAAAAATCGAAAAAAATTCTTGTTTTCTTTAGCACCATGTAATTAAAAACTTTAGAGCTACTGAACTTGGGGAGGCCCACTTAACGTGACACCCAAGGCCGAAGTAAAAAGCGCTGAAGTTTTTACTGAAACACGCCTCTAGGGGTAAAATTGACACGGAACACGCTGGTGCCATTATTTTCAAACCAAAATCTTCGAAAACCTATGAATTTTTGCAATTTTTAAATAAAACAACTTTTTAATTTAAGTTGTATAAAGATTATTATTGAAAAAGTGCAAAAATTCATATATTTTCGAAGATTTTGGTTTGAAAATAATGGCACCAGCGTGTTCCGCGTCAATTTTTACCCCTAGGGGTGTTTTTCTATAAAAATTTCGGCTCTTTTTACTTCGGTCTTGGGGATCACGTTAAGTGGCCCTCCCCCAAGTTCAATAACTCCAAAACTTTTTATAGCAGATGATTGTTTATCGATAAATGAACAAGTGCATTTGAATCTCGAAAATACAGCATTTACTTTTATACCGAATATAACCAAAACCTGTGTAAATGACTTTCATAATGCTTCACATTTATTAAGGGTAAATTTAATACAGTCGACTCTCAATATAGTAACACTCCAAGGAAGGGGTCACTGTATCGAATTGGAGGGTCTACCACTATGTCGAAAGTCGATTGTATTACAGTGCTATCCACTAGGCTTTGATGGGGGACCATTAAGAATTTTTGAAATTTTTTCCCAAAAATTTTAGGCAAAACATAAGGGGCGATGACGAAAATTTTGTACAATTTTCGATTTCATGGGGACTCCATGTGCCCCAACACAGCTACAGCCCTGGTCCCACACCCTTAAGACCTATCTTAGATATTTTGAAACATTGCCTCTTAAAAGTTTTGCGGACCTTCGGTCGGAGGGGGAAGGGGAGAGCATCCCAAAGCTCCCTCCCCCCGTAATTATGTCACTGATGGTAAGATGTTAAGTTCATTTTTTGACTTGTTTATTTCAAGACTATATTCAGTTTAAAAAAAATTACCGTCTGATATTTACAGGTTGCATCAAATGAATCAAACTATTTTGTCAATGTTGTTTTTAATGGATGTATAAAATATCCGTATAGTTTTTTTATAAAATACTATAATGGTGTGATTTCATGGTTAAGGTAAATGTTTTAATCAGTGTATATGTTGTAGCCAATTTAGGACACGATTTATTTAATCCTCACGCCCTTTAGCAGGAGGGCTGGCATTAGGGAAACAAATTCTCAGAATTTTTTGGCATAATGACAAACCCTAGTTTATTTTGACTAGGCGCTAAACATGAATATGCGGTTACTTTATATCCTAGACCTCGGGATTATTTTCAAAAATATCTTTAAAGAACAAAACTTTTTATGGTAAACCCCTCGCAGGAGTGTCTTCCATTGGTCAAAATCAAAAAATGCCCTCGGATTTGAGTTCCCCTTGTCGAAAAACTCCCCCAATACAAAAAAATCAGTCATTTTGATGAACTTTTTGGAAATTTAAGTTTGTTATCCCAATAGCCATTGGAGGATTAAGGGGTAAAAACTCGAATTTTCAACAAGTTCTCTAAAATGGCTGATTTTTTTTACTAGGGGGAGGGAGTCGACATGGTGAACTCAAATCTGGAGGAATTTTTAATTTTGACTAATGGAAAGCACTCTATTTTTAACCATAAAAAGGTCTGTTTTTTATAAGCCATTTTTAAACATAATCTCGAGGTCTAGGACAAAAAATAAGTGCGGATTCGTGTTCAGCGCCTAGAAGAACTATAAGGACTTCGAGAATTACATAAAAAAATGAGGTTCTATAACAACATTTTAAAGGGGCATGCATTTCGAGCCCGTTCTCAAAAAAAATTTTTGGAAAAATGACCCCCCTAGAGGTAAAATTTGACGAGAAATCGATTGCGCGCATCGCCAAAGCATGAAAATGCGATTTTCAACCTGTTTTTACGAAAACGCTAATTTTTCCACTTTTTTTCAAATTTTCTGCAAGCAATTCTAAATTTTATATTTTTGTTGTTATTTCTTTTTTGGTTGTAATAAAATTTTCTAGATCATCATTAAAATGTTAGAAGTTGATGAAATTTTGGGAGAGGATCAAGAAGTTAAAGCTTCGACGATGTGCTCAATCGATTTCTCGTCAAATTTTACCCCTAGAGGGGTCATATTTCGCAAAAAAGATTTTTTCAAAAAATCGATATTTTCGAAAAACAGGTTGAAGATAGCATTTTCATGCTTCGGCGATGCGCGCAATCGATTTCTCGTTAAATTTGACCCCTAGAGGGGTTATTTTTCAAGACAAAATTTTTTCGAGAACTGGCCTCGAAATGCACGCCTCTTTAAAATTGTTTCTAATCTTGAAAAAATGTGGACTATTGAAAAACAAGTTTATTGACATGAATTTACAAAAAAGTTTTTTGCACCATGAATGTCGGTTTTCTTATCCTGAAAAAATTCACCAAAACGGGTTTTCCTAGCAAGATATACTCAAAAAAGTAACGGCCATAATTTAGTAAGCAACCTAATATTTTTTAGTAATGATCAAAGTTGTGGTAGACAACTTTGGCTCAACAATTTTTATATTAAAGAAAAAGAGTTTGATTTATATTTTGTTCCAGAACGCAAAGCTGGAAAAAATCAACTGATTTTTCAAAATTTTATTAAAAATGACTATTATGATGGAAATATCACTATATATTTGGTAAAAGGTTGGAAATTTTAGATTAACAGTAGCATGGCGACTCCAGTTTTGGTATATTTGAGCACAACTTTTTATGCTGAACAAAATCGTAAAAAAAATTTTTTGAAAAAGTGTGCCAGTGTCGTCTGGAGAGTTATGTTAGTAGGGATACACTCAAAATTTTTACGTTTTAGTAACATGGTCATATCTCCTCGTGGGAATTGATTTATGAGCTCGTTAACAAATCATGTGAAAGGTAAGAATCTGCCCAACAATCATTATATGGACACTTATAACAAGTTTTTGCTTCAATAAAACGTTAATTGCAAATCTTTGCGACATATTCGGATTTTTCGACCAGGTCTATGACATAGATCCAGGGCCGTAGCCAGCATATCGCAACCTATCGCATTGCGATATATCGCAAAATTACGTGGTTGATGTTCTATTAAAACCTCCCACATGGACGTTTCTAGGCTACTTGAAAGCGAAACTACGGTTGATGTTATTACAAAAACTACTTTAGCAAAAATCCTAATTTCGGAAAATAATTTTTGTTGTTAAAATTTTTTAAACGTTAATAAAAAATTTTTAAAAAAGAGTTAAAAACAAAAAATTTTTGCGATAGTTTTTGAAACATTTGCGATAGGTTTTAAATTTTTTCTAACAATTTGCGATAGTTTACTAAATTCCTTGGCTACGGGCCTGCATAGATCGGCATTTTGACTTGGTTACGATGTTTTTCAATCAAAGTGATCTTCCCAAAAAAGGTAGATCAGATTCCGAGGAAAATTTTGGTATATTGGGGATGGTATTTTTTAAAGTTTTTGACTTAAAATCAATTTATGATTGAAAAATTGTGGTTTTTGATGTTTTTAGCGTTTTTACCCCCCAAAAGCTATGTTATCTTAATTCTTTCTTTTCAAAAATAAGTTGTTTTACCATTTTTATCCATGACGAAAAATTTCTGATCATTTTAGAACAGTTTTGAAAAAGTTTATTTTTGGGTCCAGATTCGTGGTACAGGTCCGGAGCAAAAATGCTATTTTTAAAGGTTTGATCGGATTCGCTCATAAATGATCAAAAGTTGTTTTCCATGTCTCAAAACGGTAAAATAACTCATTTTTGGGCAAAAAGAATTAAGATTGAAACTTGCTATAGGTGTCCATATGATAGTTGTTGGGCAGATGCTTACCTTTCACATAATTGGTCAACGAGCTCATAAATCAATTCCTACGAAGAGATATGACCATTTTACTCAAACGCAAAAATTTTGAGCGTACCCTACTAATATAAATCTTCAGGTAACATTGGCACATTTGTTTTCAAAAGATATTTTTTACGATTTTGGTCAAAAGTTGTGCTAAAATATACCAAAAAAAAACGGGACCGTTGTGCTATTTTTAAAATTAGGGGCCGTCACATTTCAACAAATAGCGAACGGTGTGAGTCTTATAAAAACTGGAAAAAGTTATCACGAATATGGGAGATTACAGGGTGGGCCAAAAAAAACCGCACTTTAAACAAATTTTTCGAAAAATTTTTTTCAAAAAAAATTTTTTTCTTCAAACGTTTTTTATTGATAAAACAATTAACTTTTATTGTTCAACACAAAGAAAAACATATACAATAACAGCGTAACAAGGTGCTCTCCCATGTCCAGCAAATCTTGGCTAAGCCGCATACGACGCTGCTCGTTGGTTTCACGGCGTTTTTTTGGAATCGGAATCCGATGAACCTTCGTTTTCTTTCGGGCATGGAGTCCGCGAATTTTTGCAATTCTCCGCACGGAGCTACGGGAAATTCCAGTTGCTCTAGCCACTTTACGAGCTGATAAATGCGTTCCCGGAAGGTGTGGTGGGCTTTGAAGCAAACGCTCTACTCGGTCAACGTTCTCCTCTGTTCGAACTGCCCGTGGACGACCGCTTCCATGTCTTCGCTCGACGCTGCCTTGCTGAGCTTGGATTTTCTTACACGCGTCGTAAATTGTTCTTCGCTTCCAATCCCTTTCCCCACGCAATGCATTCGCAACGCGAAACTCAAAAATTTCTTGTGGTGTTTTATTGAGACTGAGTAGGGTTCGAATTTCAATAAGATCCTCTTTTGATAGAACAGTCATTTTAAGTCTAAAAAAGTTGAAGTTTAGAGAAATAAGCGTATAAAATTGCTTGTTTTATCAATAAAAAACGTTTGAAGAAAAAAATTTTTTTTGAAAAAAATTTTTCGAAAAATTTGTTTAAAGTGCGGTTTTTTTTGGCCCACTCTGTATGTTTTTTGCCTAGTAGCTTAGCCCCGACTAGGCTTATAAAAGGGCCGGGTAAATGGCGGCCCGGCCGGCCTTCATATCTCACGGGCCGGCCGTGGGCCGGCCCGTCATTTTTTTGTTACCTTCGGGCCGGGCTGGGCCGGGCCGTCATTATTTTTGGGCCGGCCCTATTAAATAGAGCATATTGAAAATTTAAAAAAAAATTAGTTTTTATATAAATTTAAATTAAATATTATTAGAAATTTAAATTAAAATAATTTTTCACCACCCAAATTTGGCAAAAGCTTCCAAAGCTTTTGTGATGACCATGTTCATAATAGTTTGGTGCATTAAGATTCAATCTTCGCTATTGAGAATATAAACTGGGGGACCGAGCGGTATCGCACTCGTACATGAGAGGAGATTTTCCGATCGGAGTACTAAGTCACCCGCCCTCTCCGATTGCTTCCGAGCGTCTATTTTTAAACATTTTTTAAACATATATTTTAATTTTTTACGAATTTTTTAAATTTTTAACCCATTTTTAAAGTTTTTTAAAGAATTTTAAAAAAATTTAATCATTTTTAATTTTTTAAAATCTTAACACTATTTTTATGAATTTTTAAAATGTTAGCCCATTTTTTAATTTTTATCCTATTTTTAAATTTTAAACCATTTTTTATTTTTTGTAAAAAATTAAAATTTTTTACCTGAGCAAAAGGTTTTGAGTACAGGTTAGAATCGAACCTAAAGGAAATGGTACGAGTCGAGCGTCTTAGCCACGAGGCCACATGGACTTCTTAGCCTATGTTATTAAATTTCATCTATAACACTTACGTAAAACATGATATGGGGCTAAAAAAATTTCCTTGAAGGGTATCCCCATGATTTTGGTGTCATTTTTCTTCTCTCAACGAACCTTATCGATTAGTCTAGGTCGTGATGGAATTGGACTTAAGATGATGGAGATAGCACAAACAGACAGACAGCCACATATAGTGCGTTTAAGATTTTAGGATACCAATAGTTAGTCTTCTTTGCAATAAATCGATTGCGTGCATTCCGAGATTCAGAAGGCCGAAAAAATACACGGGCCGGCCATTATGCATTGGGCCGGCCGTCGGTTTTCTCGGGCCGCGGCCCGGCCGGCCCTTTAAAATTACACGGCCCGGCCCTGGCCTCTGGGCCGGCCGTGGGCCGGGCTGGGCCGTGGCCGGCCCGGGCCGTTGGTCGGCCCTTTATAAGCCTAGCCCCGACTACGGGGGGCACTTTTTGGTGAAATTTTTTGGGCAAAAATAGCCATTTTTGACGATTTTTTGGTGAAAAAATAATATTTTTTAGTGAAAAATGGTCATTTTTTCAAAATTGTTCAAAATCAGAAAAGCATAAAGGGGACCTCTGGGAAAAATTTAAAATGTTTCCAAGAACGGGGGGGGGGCACTTGCCCGTGGCTAATCACTGTTGCCTATAAGTTTTTGGGGCTTTTATAAAACTAGAAGTGTCCCTAATTCAAATGTTACTTTTAGATTGTAATTGCTTCAAGAAAAACATAACTAAAAATGTGATTTTGAATAAAAAGAATAAATCTCTTAATTTTACAGATACCAACTACGATTGTGAAGCCAATTCCGTTTGCGAACTTGCTAAAGTTATCTTTGTTTAATAAAAAAGAAGCAATTATTTTTTAGATAAAAACTCCTGGATATAAAAAATCAAACTTAACTTTGGACGTTAGATACATAGGATGCATGCCAGAAAATCAAAATCAAATTTTCATGACAAACGAAAAACATAAAATAAATGGTTTGCCAACTAGTTATCAGGTTATGTGGAGGTAAACAATTTATAATTCCATTCTATACTGAAAAATTTTGTGTTTGTTCACATATGGTCGGTAAGTGCTAGCGTTCCTACCTTTCTGGACAATAAAAGCTTGTAAAAAACCTAAGGGTAGCTTCTTGTAATTTTAATAATATGAAAAAATTTTCATATTTGACTCCCTGTTTTTGTCTAATATCTTGGAAGAGTGCCCTAGCATTCATTCGAGTGCCACGACCATTCTCAAGGTGTCCCAGTAGGTTCTACCCTCCCCTAATTTGAAGATTTCTCGGCCGTTTTGAAGTCTTTTTTGACGCGGTTTTTTGCAGGTTGTAGCTCAGATAATTCTGCACAACGACCAACAAAACGTCAAAAATTCGCATAATTTAGTATGCAAATTTTTCACTTTAAAGATTTAGAAGCAAGATTTCTCCATGACGCAGAGTCACCAGAAATTTACTTTTTTGCTATTCTGATTGTCTATTACACCGACAACAACGTACAAAAAACCGCATCAAAAAATCTTTTAATACGAAAAAGTTATGGGTATTTGAAAATGATAGGAAAATTTGGGCAAAAGAATTTCGGCAGAACAGGGGTTCGAACTTGCTTCTAAATCTTCAAAGTGAAAAATTTGCATATTAAATTATGCGAATTTTTGACTTTTTGATGTTACATTGTGCAGAATTATCTGAGCTACAACCTACAAAAAACCGCGTCGAAAAAGACTTCAAAACGGCCGAGAAATCTTCAAATTAGAGGAGGGCAGAACCTACTGGGACACCCTGTAGATTGTCTGGCAACCAAAGAAATCAAAAAGGCCGAGATTTATTACGGCCCGGCCCATGGCCGTGCCAAACGGCCCATTTTTCAATTGTATCAGTTAAATTAGTTCATATACATGCTCAAGCATGTTCATACTGGCCGTAAAAAACCGCGGCCCCGGACCACGACACCTCTGCTGGGAACACGTTTTCTATAAACAGTGTATTAATGGAATTTTTAGATTTGATGGAGTTGAAGGTGCTTGTGATGTTTATCAGCGAATGGGCTGGAAATTTCCTTCTAATGCTTACATATTTTCTTATTTTGTATCAAATAACAAAACACTCAACATTTCTCATGATCAAGACCTACAAATAAAGCTAAATTTAGTTCAAGGTCTGTCAATTTTATTTTTTTAATTTTCGTTTTTCTTTATTATTATAAAGGAAAACTAGATTTTTGTTTTTCCATGTTTTATAGTAGAGAGAGTTGATATTGGATTAGGTGTTGTTACTCCAGACTACATTAATGCTATTCGAACTCGACATTTAATATGGTGTATGATTAATATGGGCTCCTTGATTTTGGCATTATGGTTAATTGTTATGAAATCTCCAAAAGAAGTGAAAGAATATAAATTTTTCCTTCTTAACATTTCGGTATTTTTTATAAGCAAAGTTTGCGCAACAATTAATAAGTTTTCAAACAATTTGAAGCCATGCTTCTGGCGCTAGCCCCCCCCCCTCCGGTTCTAAAAATTATTAAAAGTGAAAATTTAGATATGGTCTTTCTTGGCTGATTTAGTTATAAATATCATTATGGTTCCACTCAGCTTATTTCCTGCTCCTGCAATTTGTGTACTCAGTATTTCAGACGAGTTTTACAATGTAATTTATGCGCCTTAAAAATTTTAAAGGGGATGTCGATTGCACCCCTATCTCCGAAAAAAAATTTTTAGAAAAGTTTAGTACTTATTGATAGTGAAGAGGAAGATTCTGAATAAAATTTCTGAATTCCGATGAGGGTTTTAGAAGCGTTTTCTCGCTTTAGGAATGCCCAATCGATTTATCGCACAAAAATTTCCCTAGAGGGGGTCTTTTCATCAAAAATTTTGGTAAAAAAATTTTTTTAGGATTATATCCCAAAACCATAAGTGGATTGGACGGGGGGGGTCCATTTTTCCGAAATTTTCTGGAAGTCAGACCAAAAATAGTAATTTTTTAATAAAAAATGACATTTTTAAACCAGAAATAGATTTTAAAAAATGCTATTTTTGCTCAAAAATGCGTTTTTTTGACAAATTTTTTTAGTATTTTTTGCCAAAAAATTCCATTTTTTATTCATTATTTGGTCTTTGGTCAAAAATTTGCGAGGGGAGTCCATAATTGGACCCCTAATCACCTATGCCCACAACATTCTCTATTTCGAATTCTATTTTCGAATCTCTGTGGCTGGTGGTCTTCCAAAGTTAAAAAATTGACTTTTCATGATCAACTCATATTCGTATAAAACCGGCACCCTCGCCTCCCTCTTTCCATTTTTTAGATTTATGTTGAAAAAATTGAAAAACTTTTTGACCAATCTCGAATATTAAAAAAGGTAAAGCAATACTGTAAAAACAAAGAAAATGCTTTATCTTTTATGAAATTTCAGAATTTGATTTAAAACAATATTTTCCGAAATTTAACTTGCCCTTTACAGATCTACAAATATATTCTTCGGATACCTTATGTTGGGACTATTTTTCTTCCAGGATTCTTATGGTTAGTAACTCTTGGAGCATGTGGAACATCTATTGCATGCGCAGTATATTATCGATATAGGTGCGTTTTTTCACACAAAATAGAAACGAAACAGTTTAAGGGGGCGCACGCCCACGCTTTTCGAAAATTTTTTTCTCCAAATTGGCTGATTTTTATTACTTGAGGGTTTTCGGGCACCAGAAATCGATTGGCGCAAGTCCCGAGGTTCGAAAAATTTTTTATGACCTCCTACCGGGGGTACCTCATGTTAAAAAACAATTTTTTCAACTTTTTTATTTTGACTCCAAATTGGTTGATTTTTGGTACTTGGGGGTTTTCGAACATGGGGTACCCGATAGGGGCTTATAAACATTTTTTCGGAACTCAGGACTTGCGCCAAACTATTTTTCGTGCCCGAAAACCGCCAAGTACAAAAAATCAGCCAATTTGGAGAAAAATTTTTCGATTTATCGTGATTAAAATTTATCTTTTCTGAATCCGAATTCCGGAAGTTTTCGAAATTTTGATAGGTGGCCAATTTTTAACACTTTTTCTGCTTAAATTTTAGTGTCATATTTTAGTGTAGCGATTGGATAAAACAACAAGGCATTTGGGTGGATGCGCTAAATGAAAATTTTAGGCAATTATTTTACGCGAGAACTTTTAATGAAGTAAATCTCAAAAAATGGATACTTCCTATGATCTTTCTTCATTTATTGCCCGGAATTCTACCTCTGATATTTTATTCTCTGAATAATATTTCTCCGATAAGTCAAACCAATTCATATGATGATATGAATACTTTATACACGAATGCGTGGAATCTTTTTGTTCGATACGAAAGTTATATATTAGAATTTTCGTCGATTTATATGTATTTATTCTTGATCACCGCAGCAGTGGAAATATTGGCCTATTTCGTTTTTATAAAAGGCCTTGGAATTTATATGCTTGTTTTTTGCATTCAATCATTAAAAACGAGAAGCAATGCCACAAGTGATAGGGCTATGAAAATGCATAAGCAAATGATAATTGCTATACTCTTACAGGTAATTCCTCTACTATAAACGTGTAATGTCTGTGTGTGCAGACGATCTCGGCAGGGTTAGATTTCAACGGGTGTGTATAAAACGGGTTGGGGTGAGCGGGGTGGGGTGTTTTTTTTAAAACGGGGTGTCTCTTTATTTTGACTG
>OZJO01007040.1:0-25997 GCA_900406225.1 Acrobeloides nanus
GGCATAGCCAAAAACGGTGAAATATGACTTTTTACCACAAAAAGAAATTTATTTTAGGTGATTTTTACACCCCCAAATATCCTTAAAAAGGCTATTTATGACCATTAGGGGAGCCCCAGATCGCGTTCTAGTGAGGCTAAATTTCTGGTGACTTGGGGTTTTTCATTTTGTATCATAAGGAGTCGTTTTTAAGAAAATTTAAGAAAAAATCTTGAATTTGAAAATTCACAAGCTGTGAGGGTCCCTTGTTAGCCTTGAGCTTAGACTTAAATTTGGGCTTGGACTTAAGCTTGAACTTGGGCTTAGTCTTGGGCTTAGGCTTAAGTTTGGGGTTGCGCTTAGGCTTAAGCTTGGGCTTAGCCTTGAGCTTAGGCCTAGGCTTGAGTTTGGGCTTGGGCTTAGGCTTAAGCTTAGGCTTAAATTTGGGCTTGGGCTTAGCCTTGAGCTTAGGCCTAGGCTTAAGTTTGGGCTTGGGCTTAAGCTTAGGCTTAAGCTTAGGCTTAGGCTTAAGCTTGGGCTTAGTCTTGAGCTTAGGCTTAAATTTGGGCTTGGGCTTAGGCTTAGGCTTAGGCTTAAGCTTGGGCTTAGCCTTGAGCTTAGGCCTAGGCTTAAGTTTGGGCTTGGGCTTAGGCTTAAGCTTGGACTTGGGCTTAGTCTTGGGCTTAAGCTTAGGCCTAGGCTTGGGCTTATTCTTGGGCTTAAGCCTAGGCCTAGGCTTAAATTTGGGCTTAGGCTTAAGTTTGGGCTTAGACCTAGCGCAAAACTATAGAAGTGTCAAAAAATTTTTGACCATTTATCGCTTTGAAAAAAAACAGAGCTCGAATGAAAAAATGAAAATCAAAAAATTCAAAAAATCAGATTTCCACTAGATTATACTGCCCAAAATCAGAACATTTCTGATAAATCAGACCCATTCCAAGCCCTAAAAAAACGCTATAAACTGGCGAAAACCGAAATGAACAAGAAAAAATGGACATCCCAGGATCGGCGATACAATCTCAAGGCCACATTTGTACACACAATAACACACAGCAATCATCGCAAGAAAACCGGCATTAATGTCATTTTTCCATTCACTCTGCTCGTATGTGTGGGAGTTCATGTGTCCACACGAAGACTACCTGGCAAGCGCCACGAGCCTTATCTCGATCGGTGACTCATGGTGCTATTCACGAGACGTGGTGGAAAGAGAGAGTGCGCTGAGAAAGGAAATGCCACGAAAATACGCACATCTCTGCTCCCACAGTTCCGGTCGAGAAACAACCAAAAATAAACCATTGAGATGAGAACAGTTCGATCGATAGTCTCCGACCGTTCGGGGGTGACCGGACAAAGCCGAAAAACGGAAGCACTGAAAGCAGACAAGTACAACACACATATGGGAGAAATGGTTCTGTGCAGATTGAGGCCAACACATTTCTAACGGCTTATATGGGGTTCAGCGGCTGTCCATTCGTGTTTTTCGAGTGTGCAAACCGAACGGACTGGCGATTCTTCTTCACCAATTATGGGTGCTATTTTATTGGGAAATGAGAGAAAAATTGTGTCGGCGCGAAATTATAGCTCCCAAATGTGTAAGTGTATTCATGGCTTCAAAGCATTGCTATATGAATATAGCAGGCGGTTGTGGTTTTTTTCAAAGCCGAGAGTCTTAGCCACTCGGCCATGAGGGTAACCTCTTACACTTCGATAAAATTGCATTATAATCTTACGTTAAAACATGATATGGGGCTAAAAAATTAATTTTTTTGTCAAAGGCAAAATCTTTTGGATCCCACTGGGAATCGAACTTGAGAGCAATTTCTACGAGCCGACAGTCTTCGCCACTCGGCCATGAGGGCATTCTTAAATTTCAACTATAAGACTTATGTAAAACATTATAAGGGGCTAAAAAATTAATTTAAAAAAATTTTTTTGTGAAGGGCAAAATCTTTTGGATCCCGCTGGGAATCGAACTTGAGAGCAATTTCTACAAGCCGACAGTCTTCACCACTCGGCCATGAGGGCATTCTTAAATTTCAACTATAAGACTTATGTAAAACATGATATGGGGCTAAAAAAATTTATCTTGAAGGGTACCCCCATGATTTTGGTGTCATTTTTCTTCTCTCATTGAGCCCTATAGATTGGTATAGGTCGTGATGGAATTGGACTTTAGGTGACGGAGATAGCACAAACAGACACACATAGCGCTTTTAATGTTTTGGGATTGAAAAATTATTTTATTAACATTGTTTTATAGAGACTATAAAAAAAAGAAAAACGATATAAATAAAAATGTGGTAATAATAAGACACATTCGACACCAAATATTATATTTTTGTCATCGGAGAAAAAATCTTTAAAGTCAATAAATAGTCATTCTGTATGAAATTTTCTATAAGAAAAAATACGATTCCCAAAAACGTCTACGAACAACTATTTTTTACAACTCGAGGTAAGCAAATCGGCACTATAAATTTCGCCACGAATCTTGCCACGCTAACTTTCGCCAAAAGCTTGGGATTATGCTTAAGCTTAACTTAGGCTTAAGCTTAGGCTTAAGCTTAGGTTTAAGCTTAGGCTTAAGCTTAGGCTTAAGCTTAGGCTTAAGCTTGGGCTTAAGCTTAGGCTTGTGCTTAGGCTTAAACTTAGGCTTGGGCTTATGCCTAGGCTTCGCCACGCTAACTTTTGCCACGTAACTTTTGTCACGATAACTTTCGCCACGTAACTTTCGCCACTTTCGTGTCAATAAACATATTTAATTTCAGACTAATTGAGGTGCCTGATTTGCAATAAATATGTACATTGACACGAACGTGGCGAGAGTTACTTGGCGAAAGTTATGTAGCGAAAGTTATAGTTTTTTGGCAACGTGACGAAAGTTGTCGTGGCGAACATAAAACATGACGAAAGTTATAGTGCCAACAAATCATATATCTGCTTTTTCACAGCATAAAAACATTTTTAGAATCAGAAAAGATTGAAATTTTTAGTCACAAAAACAATTTTTTGAAATTTTTTTCATAAACCTGAACAATTCAAACTTAGGCACGTTGATTGGAAGAACACAAAATTGCCACTCAAAAAACAATTAACAACAATATATAACTTTCTGTTAGAAACTATGAATGTATAAACAAAAGAAGAGTATCACAACGAAAGTGAATTTGTAAGGGAAAGAGAGGAGGAATAGTTGCAGGAAAAGGAACACCTTAGGAAACAACAATCCTAAGGCATGCATGGATTTTTGATCATTGTTGTGGAAAACGATTTCTACTTATCACCATCCATAAAGTCGATGTCACCGGAGCTGAGTATTGTTTTCCCGAGATCATACTAAAAAAAATTTATAGAAATCAAGTGGAGTCGAGCGCCTCCTGGCGCTCGTATGGGGAGGGGGGGGGGACTTTTGCGCCCCGACATATGCGCAACTACACTTGCGCCTCTACATATGAACGCTAATAATTGTGCCCCGACATACACATTTGTGTACCGCAAATTACACATTTGTACACTGAAAATGACACTTTTGCACACCGCAATTATTAGCGTGCATATGTCGGAGCGCAAATGTGAAGGCGCAAAAGTCCCTCTCCCCCCCCCCCACTCGCTCGTATATCCGAGTAGTTTAAGTTCGGTATGGAGTTCGGCCTTCGGCATTCCTCCAGGGAATCGAACCTGAAAGCAATTTAGAAGAGCCGAGTGTTTTCACCACTCGGCCATGAGGGCTTCTAAATCATTGTCATGATAAGATGTACGAAAAAAGGGCTAAAAAAATTTTCTTTGGAGGGTACCCCCATGATTTTGGTGTCATTTTTCTTCTCTCATCAAGCCCTATCTATTCGTATAGGCCGTGGCAGAATTGGACTTAAGGTGATGGAGATAGCGCAAGGGTTGAAGAGTGCTCGAAAAGTACCTCACGTTGAGTAACGCTTCTTTCAATAACGGAATACGTTTTCGCTCCATTTACGGGGTCTACGTCGACGTGGTTTTCAACACTGGTCTCATTTTTGAGGATTCTTTCGCCTGGTCGTTGATTCACTGGTGATGAGGCGACTGCTCGCTCTTCAGAGATATTTCCAAGGCGCTAAAAAATTTTTTTCGGTCATCTTTTTAACAAAATGTTATCCAAAAAACCACTTTTATAACCTATGGACTTGTAGAGGGGTTTCAGTCCAGAATCTTCTGAAAAAAACGACAATTCGATATCGACCCGGGTAAAGCTCATTGTCCACTTTTTGAATTTTTTCACATAATCCAACCCATAGGATTCTCGGGCATGTTTTCTCAGTGCCAAGGGGGTCCCTTGCCGGCTCGAAGGGCCGGAATTTTTCCCTTAGCCTTATATTTTTATCTAAAGTTTACCGAATTAATTTGCTGCACCCGATTCATAACTTCTTCGGCACGAGCCGCTTCTGCTTCTAGACTGGCCAATCGAGCTTGCCGCCACTCTTGACGTTTTTGTTGTTCTAATGCTCTTTGCTCGATTGTATTCAATGGTTCGCCACCCAGTGTGCTTGGTATGAGTGAAGGGGAAGCGGCGAGGAGACGATTTTCTGCCTTTTTAGTTCGAACAACTGACGGGCCTGAATGTGCGGGAACCGGACTAAAAATTTTTGCATTTTTCAAGTTATTTGAGATAAAACTAGTTTTATCAGATAAACTGATTTTCGGATAAAACGGTAACATATATAGCACCATGAGTTTTGTATATGCATAAAATCCATGTTGCTATTTATATGGTTTTCGACTTTTCAATTGCTACGAACGCTGATTCCTGCGTTATCGGACAGTTGGCCGACTCGGACACTTGATCGACCCGGACAGTTGGTCGACTCGGACAGTTGGTCGACAGGACAGGGGCCTTAGGCTTAGGCCTAGGCATTAGGCCTAGGTCTTAGGCTTTGGCCCGAGTCGATCAACTGTCCGGTCGACCAAGTGTCCGGTCGACCAACTGTCCGGCATTCGATTCCTGCAATCGGTAAATCAACAAACGTTTGTTAAAACTATTTCTTTCTGGCGGAAAACCAAAATCTCTGAAAAAATTGTGGGACCCCCCTATCCTAATCAATGAATAAACGTGTCTAAATCTCTCACCTATTATTAAGCAAATGTTCGAAGGAATTTTGTTGCTCTGGTGTAGTTGCTTGATTCTGAGGCAAAATTCGACGTGATTCGTCCTCTCGAATTTTTCTCAAATCTTCTTCGGAAAGTAGCGGCCTTTTGCTCGGGAGCACGGTTGAGCCGAGTGAAGTCGTTGACGTGGAATTTGTATTGCCTTGAGTGGACGTATCGAAACGCCGGATTTTCGATGAAAATGTCAAGTTTTCTGGAGGTGTCCCCGGTGTTGGTGTGCTGTTAAGGTTTTGTTCTGATAGCTAAAAATTTTGTTGTTTGTTAAAAGTATGCTAAAAATTTCTCACGGGTTTTGGTTTGGGTGCCACGGGAGGAGGCAGTCTTGATGCCGATGTTGCTGCGGAAAATGTTGTTGATGAAAATTTCTAGAAAAAATTTATATCACTTCAAAAAGATAATAGTTCAGATTTAGTGTGGAGTTTAGTAGATTTCTAGAAGCGAAAAAATACGATTAAATTTTAAGTCATCAAGAAAAATTTTTCATACAAAGTGATGTTCGGTACTACTAAGGTTTAGCAATACCGAGCTACAGGGTACAATTTCAGGAAAAAAATTTTTCTAAAATCAAACTTGTTAGAAGTATTTTTTGTGAGAAATCGATTGCACGCATTGACAAAACATGAAAATGCCAAGCACGACCACGCAGGGATGCGAAAACGCCAAACATGAACACCCAGGAATGCGAAAACGCCAAACATGACCATGCAGGGATGATAATATGCCAAACACGACCACGCAGGGATGCGAAAATCGTATAGAGATTCTGGAGTTTCATGGGTTACATGTATCACGATTATCACTCTTGAACAAACTTTTTACTATTAACAAAAAAGTTGGACGGGCGTTTTTGCACATGAACGAACATTTTATGTCCAAAAGTTCGAGAAATGCGTAATATAGGTGTAGCATAGGTTGCCAAGGTGGGGAGATGAGGTGGTCCCCTTCGGCGGGGGTCCATGAGGTGGTCCCCTTCTGTTCAGCGGGGTCCATGAGGTGATCCCCCTTCAATTTTGGGTCCAATTCAGCGATGTGAAGATCATATTGCTTGTCGTGGATTCAATATTTTCGTCGAACGTTTGCGTGCCATTTTTGCCACTTGGATTAGGCTGTTGAATGACTTCAACGATAATTTGTTTAGTGAATGATTTCATTTTATAGATTTTCATAAGCATCCCTGCGTGGTCGTGTTTGTCGGAAAACTTTGCATCCCTGCGTGGTCGTGTTTGTCGGAAAACTTGGTATCCCTGCGTGGTCGTGTTTGTCAGAAAATTTCGCATCCCTGCATGGTCGTGTTTGTCGGAAAACTTGGTATCCCTGCGTGGTCGTGTTTGTTGGAAACTTCGTATCCCTGCGTGATTGTATTTGTCGGAAAAATTCGCATCCCTGATTGATCGTGTTTATCGGAAAACTTTGAATCCCTGCGTGATCGTGTTTGTCGAAAAACTTCGTATCCCTGCGTGGTCGTGCTTGACGTTTTCATGTTTTGTCAATGCGCGCAATCGATTGATCGCACTCCACAAAATCCACTTGTTAAACACAAAAAGCGAAAAAGAGACAGACCGAAGAGATTGGCGAAGTTGCGATTGGAGACGACGCTGTTGTCGTCGTGCTATGCCCATTGTGGCCGTTGTGTAGAAGCGACTCTTCATTTCGTGTGAATGAAGTTTGTGAGGATGGAATCGGCGAAGATGTAGCCAACGGTTTGTCATCAAACAACGGAGATGATGGGATGGTTGATGTCAGTCCAACACCACTTGGTGATAAGCTTTTTGAGACTAGCGGGCGAGTTTCTTCTCGACTCGGGTGTATTTTCTGGGTGTATATTGCGGGATCCGGTGAGAAGCGTCGTGCTGTTTCTTCCTAAGAAAGTTAAAGAGATAGCTTTAGAAGCTGAACGCGAAAAAAATTAAAACAGTCAAAAAAATTTTTAGAATGCGCTTACCAATTCCGGATTGAAGCCGTCACATATGAGCAGTCTAATCGTACTACCAGTATTACGCAACAAGTTTGCTGCTTCCATTTGAGTACAACCCAGTAGAGAATCATCATTCACCTCCAAAATACGTAGACCTGGTTTTAGTCTAGCTGATTCGTCAGCAGCACTGCCTTTTTCTACCTGAAAATTTTTACTTTTTAATATTCATTACAAAATTATATTCCCAAATCTTCTGCATTTTCCATTGAATCAGGGGAGATGTATTGAAGCGAAAAACCAGGCATCATAAAATTCAAAAAAATATGACGTTTTAGGGCTGAAAATTTGATTTTTGAGTAAAAATTCGATTTTTGAGCAAAAATTCAATTTTTTTAAAAATTCGATTTTTGACGCTTAATTATTGGTATATTTAAAAAAAGCAAGACGGCATTCTTTATAGCTCGACGAGACGAACAAAACGACACCAAATTTATCCAATTTGATAATTGTTTTGGGTTATTGAAACGAAAACTCTGATTCAGGGTTTTCGTTTCAATAACCTAAAACAATTATCAAATTGGATAATTTTGGTATCGTTTTGTTCGTCTCTCGTCCAGCTATAAAGAATGCCGTCTTTCTTTTTTCAAAGGCAAAAACAATTAGACGCAAGCGGAACTTGAACATTTGAGCATTGCAATTCTTGCATGCGCTTTGATCAGCTTATGTAAATCATTCCGTCACTTTTTTGTAAAAACTCCGCCTAATTTCTACGTCTACAAAAGAGTTGAAATTGTATTGAATTTTTAGTCTAACTGTTGCTTTAAATAAAATATTAAAAAGATAAATTAATTTTTATTCTTTTTAACATGGTGCATCGGCCGGGAATAGAACCCGGGCCGCCCGCGTGGCAGGCGAGCATTCTACCACTGAACCACCGATAGTGCGTAAATACCATTTGCACTGATCCATGCGTGCCCACTTTTTGGATGTTAATGGGAAATAGAGTTTAGATTATTCGCTAAACGCTTTTTTGAATTTCTGGTTTTTCGTTTCAATACACATTTGTTCCATGATTCAGGCGCAGAAGATTCTCGAGTTGCTTACTCTTTCGATAAAAATGCCTTCATCAGTTGAATCATGTGGATTGGCCGGCGGACTGTTGATACCCCCACAAATACTCAAGCCAATGGGCGCATTCGAACGCCTTCGGAAAACAACTTCACGCAGCCCGAGTGGCTGAGGATCGTGGCGAACACGAAGTTTGAGAACCTGTCCGCTCTTTTTTAGCGCCTAAATTAAAGTTTCATATTTGAAGAAAGATGTTTGGTGTCTACCTCGACGGCTTCGTTGTGCTTCGATTGTTCAACATTCTTGCCGTTGACCGACAAGATCCGGTCGCCGACTCGTAGTCGGCTCGAGCGAGCTGCTGGTGAGTTGTTGGCAATTTTCGAAATAAAAACACCGGGATTTTCGGTGCCGAAGGGATGGCTGCAATGGTCAATTCCACCAACAACAGACAGGCCAAGAGAATTCTTTTCGTCGCGGACCAATTCAACTTCCTAAAAAAAACATTCAATTGTGTTGTGATCATAAGAGGGAGCCAAGGTGATTTTCCTTGACCCTGATTCAGGGACGATGCATGTGTATATTACAACGAAAATCAAAAAATATCGATCAATCGAAAATACCCGATCGATCAATATAGTTCCTATTTGGAATTGAAGTGTTCCTTTTAGATTTTTTCGATAAAAATGCAGCGGCAAAATCTTTTGGACGCAAGGGGAATCGAACTCTTGCTAGTGCTGGTGATACTAAATTCCTTGGTAGCGCACCGGACCACTACACCATGGTGGTCACTAAATGACTCGTATTAAATTTTGACCTTGTAGTAGTGCCAACCGCAACAAATTGGCTTTCAAGTACACGTTTTTGTTTTGTAATACACAAAATAGTTTGAATTTTTATGCAAAAATTTCAAAAAAAATTGTGTATTACAACGAAAACATGTACTTGAAAGACGATTTTTGACGAAAAGATGAATTTCGAAAGAAATGATCAATTTTTGATTAATTTTTCAAGAATTTTTCAGGAATTTTTCAATTCGAATTTTCAATTTTTCTTGAAAAATTCGAAATCATAATGGTGTGAACCACATTTTTTGATACCTCAACAATATTATCCAGACTCTTGTCACCATACGGCAATGGCCTTGTCGACCCGAACGACGTTGTCCCATTCGTAGGCGACGTAGCCGTCTTGGGCAGCGTCGTCGAAGCCGGTGATCTTCGAATCGGCGATGAAACTCGTGCACCCGTGTCACGCTGCACAACCAAATAGATTTCATTGCCATGTGAACCAGTCAATAGCGCCAGCGCTTGGTCCAACGTTGCACCACGTACATTTGTGCCATTGATGGAGAGGATGTGATCGCCGACTTGGATTTTGCCATTTTGGTCGGCCGGTCCTTTGGGAGTGATGGAAGAAATCATAATTGAAGACTCCCCATCATTGGTGGTGGTGATGCCGAAGCCGGTAGAACCACTTGATTCACGTGTTATGGACATCGAGATCACTTCTTTTCCGGTCGAAGAAGAGGTGGACGTCGAAGCCATGGATGAGTTGAGGCTTCTGTTCAAGTTTTCCTAAAAAATTTAAAATCTTTTAAAATTTTAAATGGGGAGAACCATTTTACGTATAAAAAAACGGAATTTGGGAGATTTAAAAAAATGCTTTCCTGACCCTGAATCAGGAAATCGGAGTGTGTATTGAAGCGAAAATATAAATTTTTTGATTTTTTGAATGAATTTCTGGGGGTAAATTTTGAGGAGAATAGATTGCGCGCATTCCCGAACCCCTGAAAATGCATACCTGACCCTGATTCAGGGAAATAAATGTTTTGTATTGAAGCAAAAATATGAAAATTTTGGATTTTGAAAATCATCATTCCTGGGGTTACCGAAAAACATGCTCCTGAATCGAATAAATGCTTCCCTGAATCAGGGTAAGCATGTGTAATAACAAGAAATCAACTCAAATTTTTCTTTGTTAATTTCGTGCTATTACACATGCTTACCCTGATTCAGGGAAGCATTTATTCGACTCGAGAGCATGTTTTTAAGATTCCTTACATAAAATAACCCCAGGAACGATGATTTTCAGAAGAAAAATCCAAAATTTTCATATTTTCGCTTCAATATAAAACATTCATTTCCCTGAATCAGGGGAACCCACATAAAAAGTCCCTTTTATGTAGGTTTCCACCTTGAAGCCACACTCATACCTGAGGGGTGGCAACGCCATTCGTCAAACTTCCGGCTCGTGCCAATGGTGCCACTTTCACTGCCGAAACTTCTCTCAACACCACCAACTCTATCGAATCAACCGGCTTTTGTATACATTGCACCGCGAAGTCGTGTCTTTGATCCAGCATCGAGTTTCCGTTCACTTCCAACATTTTGTCGCCGACCTTGAGACCGGCTCGTTCGGCGGCACCACCTGGTGTTAGCTTGGAAATGAAAATACCCGCATCGTTGAGCTAGAGAGAGATGGAAAGTTGCAAAAAATTCATTATAAATTTGTGCAAAAATATTTTGGGGACTCGAACCCAGCACACGTCAGGGTGAAAGTCAGCAACGCTATCAATGAGCCATGAAAACTCTCATTTTATTAAATTTGAACAAGATTGATTATTGATAGATTTAGTGGAATGCAAATCAGGAGCTTTCATGGATCATTGGTAACGTTGCTGACTTTCAACTGACGTGCCAGGGTTCGAGTCCCACCTGGGGCGAATTATTTTTGCACAAGTTTATAATGAATTTTTGCAAGTTTTTTTGAATTTTTTTGCAGTTTCTGGCCAAGAACAAAATTCCAAGAAGAAAATTTTCCCTCCCTCAAACTTGCCTCGGTGGTGCAGTGACAAAGCAGCGGTTTCGTGGCCACAAGGTCGCGTGTTCGAATCCCGCTTGGAGCCAGTTTGGTTCCAAATTAGCCAATGGTTATAAATTGGAAATTTGGAACCAAATTAGCTCCAAGCGAGATTCGAACCCGCGACCTTGTGGCCACGAAGCCGCTGCTTTGTCACTGCACCACCGAGGCAAGTTTGAGGGAGAAAAAATTTTCATACCAAGTTGTTAAAATAAAACGAATTTTGTTCTTGGCCAGGAACTTTTGAAACAATCTAATATTATTTTTCCCTGTCTTTTGAGATAGGTCTTGTAAAAAGTCTGAGTGTGGCAGAACTTGCAGTTCTCAACAACCCTACTTACTATAAAAGGCGTAGATTCAATACCACCAGCTATGGACAGACCCAAGCCATTGTTAGGATCTCGGGGAATACGAATTCGTTTTGTCTCGGAGTTCTTGTCGGTGTCCGTCTAAACTTTGAAGCATTATAACAGATATTTATCTGGCTAGTAAGAAAATGTTTACAACCAAAAAATATAGAAAGCGGAGTAAAAAATTGTTCATGCAGTGGATGAGAAAAAAGTGTTTAATGAAAAAAAGGTTAAAATGTGTTCAAACAATTCGATCATAGATTTCGTTGGTTGGTAATTTCCAGAACGTCCGATCTGGCAAGTTAAGCAACGTTGGTCCCGCATCAGGTTCGATTCCAGGTGGGTAAAGATTTTCAAGATCGTTTTTCGCTGCAATATACAGTCAATCGTTTTTCGTTGTAATACACAGTCAATTGTTTTCCATTGAAATACAGTAGCGGACAAAATAGTTGGCCCAAAAGGAAAATTTGGGGCGTAGTTGAAATTAGGGCGTAGAAATTTTTCTATTAAACCTTTTCAAATGAATTTTTCTTCAGAATATGGCAATAAACTATAGAGAATCTTATGACATTCATTTTGACCTCAAAGTTGCAAGTTTTCGTTGTAATGCACAATTCAAAAATCTGAGATTTGGACCTTATCGTAGAAGCGCCATAAAACCTGCTAGAAGAAAGATTTTTGATGAATTTTTTTTGTAAAATATTCTACTCTACGTGAGGAATCGCAATCTATTCTGGGTTACCCGATTTGACCTCCAGAATATGTAGAAAAACAACTTCAAAGTTTGAAAAAAATCGATTTTTTCTAGTTTTTCATGAAAAATCGATTTTTTCGCAAACTTTGAAGTTGTTTTTCTACACATTCTGGAGGTCAAATCGGGTAACCCAGAATAGATTGCGATTCCTCGCGTAGAGTAGAATATTTTACAAAAAAAATTCATCAAAAATCTTTCTTCTAGCAGGTTTTATGGCGCTTCTACGATAAGGTCCAAATCTCAAGTTTTTGTGCTTATAAGGATTGTGCATTACAACGAAAACTTGCAACTTTGAGGTCAAAATGAATATCATAAAATTCTCTATAGTTTATTGCCATATTCTGAAGAAAAATTCATTTGAAAAGGTTTAATAGAAAAATTTCTATGCCCTAATTTCAACTACGCCCCATATTTTCCTTTTGGGCCAACTGTCTTGTCCGCTACTGTACATATTCGTTTTTCGTTGTAATACACAATGAACCGTTTTTCGTTGTAATGCACATTCAATCGTTTTTCGTTGTAATACACAATCAATATTTTTTCGTTGTAATACACAGTCAACAGTTCAAAAACATAAAAACATGCAAAAAAAGTTTAAAAAGTTCTATAAAAAATCATTTTTTACAAAAAAAAATTACCAAACCATGTGTTCTTCTTGAAATGTCTTTAAAATAAAATTTTTGTGGATTTTTCCCTAATTGTCATATAAATTAACAATAGCAAGAAGCATTTAGAAGAAAAACGACTAAAGGTGAAACGCACAAAAACACGGACATGACGAGACTCTACCTTATGTATACCACCTGGGATTCTGCTGCTGTTTGAAGTCGATCCTGGAGCGCCGGTGTTGCTAGCCAGTCGCATTCCCTTCGAATAGTGGGGTGTGTTGATCCGCTTTAGGCGGCCCTGTTTCGATTCGTAATCTTCTTCTTCTTGCCCTGGCACCGAGAACATCACCGAGCGACCTGTTCGATCTAGCTCCTAGAAAATTTGAGTGCGATTGTTGTTTCTAGCGTGAAAATGGCGTGAGCTTCGACGACTAAGACATTTTGTAAGTAGCGATTCAAGTGAATAGCGGACATTTGATGTAAATTAGCGGACATTTGTGTAACATTGAAATTTGAGAGTATTTTTTTATGACATAAGGTTTTTTGGTAGAATAAAAAGCATGAAAAATTTTGGAGCTACTACACAATAGGGGAGAGCTACATGAAAATTTTTCTGAAAATGACTCATCTAGGAATAAAAACATGCGGGGAATCCGAATTCGACATTTTCGAAGCAAAAAAAACGCTTGATTCAGGGAAAAAATCGAATTTTTCAAGAAAATTTTGCACATTTTTACCCCAAAAGGGGTCGTTTTTAGGCAAAAATCGCATTTTTGCGACTTTTCGCTTCAATACACAGGCCTTCCCTGAGTCAGGGAAGCGTTTTTCGCTTCGAAAATGTCAAATTTCGATTCCCCGCATGTTTTTTACCCCCAGAGGGGTCATTTCCAGAAAAAAATTTTCACGTGGGTACCCCTAGTATATAGTAGCGCCTAAATTTTCAAAAAAAACTACTCACAGTTGTAATTTCAGCGGCTCTTTCTGGCGTATAAACATTCAACACTGGTGGATGTTTCAAGGCAGACCGAGGCCCCTGACTTGTACTCGCCAAATGACTTGGGTCATTCGTTCGGTCTTCGCTAACTTTTTTCGTCAACGCTATGTTTGTGGGTTGTTTCTTCTAAATGAGATTTTCACTTTTTTTAGTTGTTTTTCATTACTTACATCGTCTTCATGGTGAATGATATGCCCGTCAACGAGTTGTTTCTTGTGTTTAGGGCCATGAGTATGTGGCTTTGGATGGGGGGTGTCGTGGCGTTCAAAATTGCCTAATAAGCCAGTAGATTCGTCTTCGTGCTCTCTTTCCATGTCACCAAAGTGGACTTTTGGTCCACCAACGAATGATTTATTTGGCATTTTATTCATGTCTATAAGAATTTTTGTTTATTTAAATACGAGGGGTACACTTTATGTGCGCAGAAAATTTTTGCGCAAGTCACTTTCTCCATAAAAATAATTTCATGTACAGGGTGTTCTAAAAACCGGATTTTGGTCATATATGAGCAGGGGTTTTTGAAATAAATTAGTCATTTGATTTTTAGCCAAAATTATATTTTTGCCCAAAATTTTGTTTTTGACCATTTGAAATGATTTTTTTATAACCTACCATGAACCGTGGCACTTTGTTGTGGAAGCAAATAACAAGTTAAGACCCGCATGCCAGTTCTTGGATCTTGTTCTGTGGTCAATTTGAGCATCGCTTGCGACTGGTTCTCGGACAACCACAAGGCTTGAAGATTAAAGAGCACATTGATTGTGTAAGGCAAATACTGAAGGCGGTTATTGCACATGTCCAAAACTCGTAGCTTTTCACATTTTCCAATCTCGAGTGGAAGTTCTTCGATTTCGTTGTCACGCATGGATAAAACAGCCAACGAAAAGCAGCTGCCGATCTGGAGAGAAAAAAAATATTCGCATATTTTTAAACACAAAAAATACCAATGATGGAATTGTTCTCAAGTGATTTTTATCACAATTCAAGTTTTGTAACTTTTGTAGGTTGCCAATTGTACTCGGAAGTTCCTAAAAATTTGATCAGAAATAGCTATAATTTTTTATTTCAAATAGCATAAAAATTTTATAGATATGCCTAACAAGCAGCATTTTTAGGTGGGTTGTGGTAGAGACTGAAGCAAGAAAAGAAGTAGAAGACATGGCCAAATCCCCCTCGGCTACACAAAATCAATCGCTAAAACTTCGTATTTTTTGAATTCTATGATGTTTGGCTTTTTGTTTCAATACATTTTTCCCTGATTCAATGGGAAGCGCAGGAGATTTTCGAGTATCTTCTTCTACTAAATTACCGTAAGAAGATTTTGCATAAGAAACAACTCGATGAGGTGAATGCAGCTGCCAATAGCCGGCGTCAGACTTGTTAGATTGTTATCGTCCAATTTGAGAATCGCCAGCCTCTTCATCTTCCCTATCGAATTTGGCAGTGCTGATAAGCAATTATGAGAGACTGTTAAATCTGTCAAATTTTCCAATTCTCCGATATCTTCGGGCAGCCTCATGAGTCGATTCGAAGACACATCCAACTGCTCCAACGCTTTGCAACGGAGTATTGCTTCGGGTAGACTTTCCAACGAGTTCTCATCCACATAAAGCTCTTGGAGACTTCTCAACGAGCCGATTTCTGGGGGCTAAATTTTTGAATTTATTGGGAAAAGTGAATGTAAAAATCGGAACTAGTATCAATTAAGGGTCCATTGAACGTGAAATTTATCGAAAATTTTTTTCACCAACTGGAATTGACCCGAAAAAATGAAATTTAGAAAGAGAAAAAATGAAAATTTCGAAAGAAAACCCTGAATCATACTCTTCCCCTCGCAATTTTTCGGCGGCCTTTTTTTGGTCGACGATTTTTCTAGATCCTCTCCTCTTGTTGAAGAGGTAAGCCACATACGCACACACGAGACTCGAACCCTGTACTTTTAGATTAAAGAACAGTACTCTATCCAACTGTGCTATGCGAAATTTGAAATTCGGATTCCCCGCATAAAATTACCCCTAGAGGGGTCAATTCCAGATGATGAAAAAATTTTTTACGAAAAATTTCACGTTCACTAGAACACCTAATCGATACTAGTTCCTAAAAATATACCAATTCATCCAACTCATTTTGTCCCAAGTCGAACCTCTGTAGGTGTACCAATTGAGCTATAGAAGGCACTAATGAGCGTAAGTGGTTTTCTCGAACTTCCAACGATTTCAGATTGCTTAGCTGACCGATATCTTGGGGCAGTTTTGTTAGCGATGTATCGTTTAATGCCAGATGGGTTAATGAAATTACGTGGGTTATGGAATCTGGTAATCTAAAAAAATTTTCATAGAAATTACTATAAAGTCCATTTAAGTACAGTGTGTTTCCCTTGTTAAAAAATTGCAATTTTTGTTGAAAAATTGTGGCAAATTTTGGACATTTTTTGGTGCAAAAACGTAAATGGAATATTAGGAAATTTTTTTTCAGTGATAAGGAGGGGGTTAGCAATTTTGGCCCTATATTTCCTTTCGAATTTGGGTCAAAAATCGAATTTTGCTAAAAAATTGAATTTTGATCAAAAAATCGAAAGTCTTTCTTATGTTTTTATCGACTTTGAAAAATGATCATTTTTTCCAATTTTTTCACCAAAAATGTCTATTTTTGCCAAAAAATTTCATCAAAAAAGTGCTCCCTGGGGGTCTGTCTACGCCACTGCCTTCATCCTTACCTTGCAATAGGATTCGAACTCATATCAAGAATTAACAGCTGTCTACAAACTTTTAAATCTTCTGGTATGTCAGAAATGTCTAAAACAAAGATGGTGACTGAAAGTTTTTTTTCAAATCATACCATTTCGGCTAAGATTAAGTTCAACCAAATTGTGGAGACTGGCAATATCTGGAGGAAGTCGATAGATATCATTATCACTCAGACCTAATCTTCTCAGCTTGTGCAGTCGAAATAGGGACTAAAAAATTTTAAAAATTAAAATTGAATAAAGAAAATTTTAGGTTTAGTTCTATTTTTTCATAAAAAAGTATTAAAACCCCCAAAATTCTGGTTCGAGACTAACAAATCTAGCTCGAGACTGAAAAACTAAGTTGATTTTTTAAACACTTTTTTGTCTTCTTGAACTTGGACACGGATTTTGCCCCTATACCAGAAATTGTTCTTTTGTTATACTAGAAAATCTTCCCATTGAATCAGGGACAATATATTGAAACAAAAAACCATAATCATAAAATTCAAAAAATACGACGTTTTAGCGGCTGATTTTGTGTAGCCGAGGGGATTTTTAGTCATGGAGAACACTATGACGGATTTAGAATTCAATTTGATTTAAGAAGCACCCCCCATATGACCCCTTACCAAACAACCCCCGGTTGTTGGCTATCTTTTGGCCAAAATTCGATTTTTCGACAAAAATTCGATTTTTTGGCTAAAATTCAGCCATTAAAACACCATATTTTTTTAAAATTTTTATGATTTCTAGCTTTTCGTTTCAATATATTTTTCCGTGATTCATGGGAAGCGCAGAAATTTTCAAAATATACATCTCCATCCGATCGAATTTTTGCCAAAAAATTGAACTTTTTCCAGAAAATCAATTTTTGGCCAAAAAATAGCTCCCCCATCTGCCAGATGAAAATTTTTTCGAAAATTAAAGGACATGGGCTCCCCCTCCCCTCCATTAGCCAGCTGAAATTACGCCACTGACATCAATTGACAATATTTGATGTCAAATANAATATACATCTCCATCCGATCGAATTTTTGCCAAAAAATTGAACTTTTTCCAGAAAATCAATTTTTGGCCAAAAAATGGCTCCCCCCATCTACCGGATGAAAATCTTTTCGAAAATTAAAGGACATGGGCTCCCCCTCCCCTCCATTAGCCAGCTGAAATTACGCCACTGACATCAATTGACAATATTTGATGTTAAATAAGAAAAAAAGAATACCTTTGGCAATTCCTTGATATGATTCATATCCAACAAAAGCTCCTCGAGCGATCTTGAATATCTTTCAATATCGTGCGGAATCGTTTGCAAATTACATTGCCTTTTATCCAACGAATCTATTTGCCGATTACAAGCGAAGAATGGCATACACCGCCAAGGCATTTTTCTTCTTTTAAGTTAAAATGAGATCAAATGGAAAAAATTGGTTCACCACAACCAAAAAAATTTGTAATAAAAAGTTATCGTCACAAATAAATAATAATATGATAGATTATAGAAGGAGTAATAAAATATAGTTGTTAATAGTGAAACAAGGCCAGAATTGCATCGCAGATTTTCGCTTTAATGGCTTCTTTCTTTTGTGCTTCTTCTCGTGATTTAGCCTCGTCGTGCGTTCGTCTTCCGCATTTTCACTCTTTTTTTCTAAAACAAATCACTTTTATAAAAGATGAATATAAGAGGGAAAAGATAAAATACGCAAATGTTACACACAACATAAAGCCATTTCAAAGAGAGAAAAAAATGAGGTCGGTTCAATGTGGTAATAAATAATGAAAAAAGGGCAAAATATGGGGTTCTCTTTTTCATGAAATGTGTTAGGAATAACAAATTTTAGCACGTAATTTTCCAATTTGGGTAGAGAATTTTATTATATGTTTTTTCAATTTTGGAGCTACTACACAATAGAGGGGGGGGGGCACCCATGTGAAAAATTTTTCCGGAAATGACCCCTCTAGGGGTAAAAACATGTGGGGAATCAGAATGTGACATTTTCGAAGCGAAAAAACGCTTTCCTGATTAAGAGAAAAAATCAAATTTTTCAAGGAAATTTGAATTTTTCAAGAAAAATCGATCTTTTAAATAAAATTTCGATCATTTTTATCCCAAAGGGGTTGTTTTAGCCAAGAATTAAATTTTTGCGACTTTTCACTTTAATACACAGGCCTTCCCTGAATCAGGGAAGCGTTTTTTCGTTTCGAAAATGTCAAATTCGGATTCCCGCATGTTTTTACCTCTATAGGGATCATTTCTAAAAAAAATTTTTCGAAAAAATTTTAACATGGGTGCCTCCTATTGTGTAGTAGCTCCGGAATTTCCGTGCAGACACATTTCATGCGACGCATTCCCTTCCTATTGCCAAAAATTAGGGCTCACCCCCTAAATGGAACTTATGCACTTCGCCCCCCCCCAAAATTCGCATAAATCAAACATTTTGGGGGGGCGAAGTGCATAAGTTCCCTCTAAACTACGATTTAGAAAAGTGCACAAAAAGTTGTTTTTGTTTCTCGCATCTAAAAAATATTATCAACCAATAAAGAAATCTCTCAAAAGACAAAATCTCACATTCGGTTGTCGATGGCCACAGAGCTAAAACCCGTTGCTAACACAATCCGCCGGAAATTTAATTTATAAGTATTCTCCCGAGAATAAGATTTCCATCGAATTTTTCTTAATCCTCAGCCCTATTGAATAGCCCTATAAGACTCTTTTCGCAAATCCCAACTTAAGCTTCCACAGCCGAAAAAAGACGAAGAAGTTTAGGTTCAACTTTTTGCATCAATTGAACAAATCAAAAGTTGTGTGAAAAGTTAACAAATTCGAAAAAATTTTGGCACTATAACTTTCGCCACGAATCTCGCCACGCTAACTTTCGACATGTAACTTTCGCCACGCTAACTTTCGTGTCAATACAGTAAAACCTTTGTTTTTTGACTCTCGACGGGAGGAGACATAACGACCACGCAGGGATGCCGGCGGGAAAATTTGATATATAAATAAATCGACTTGCTATACAGTAGAACCTCGATTTAACGACACTCATCTTTTGGCCATAACTCAACGAGAACTAAACCATTTTCGGAGATCTTGGGCTTATTTTAAAACTAGAAGCCTATGCCTTAAAATAGGCCCAAGATCTCCAAAAATGATTTAGTCCTCGTCGAGTTATGGCTAAAAGATGGGTGTCGTTAAATCGAGGTTCTACTGTTTATACCAAGTTTTCCCGCCGGCATCCCTGCGTGGTCGCTGTCATTAAACGGAGGTTTGACTGTAAACATATTTAAAGTTGTCGTGGCGAACATGAAACTTGGTTAAAGTTATAGTGCCAAAATTCCCCCCTTTTCCTTATCTTTAATGGTAAAAATACGATTACTTTAATTTTAAAAAACATAAAATCGAACTCTTGCTCGTAAAAAATCAACAAGAAAAGATTAAAAATCGAAAAAATTTATGTTAAATACGTAGCACGTCAATTGTCATTAATTTAGAAAGTCCATTGCAAGGCACGACTATTCATTCGGACTGTTGGAGTCAAATGTGTTAATCTGAGCGTAAAAATAAATCGATTATATGCATGTGAACATTGTGAGATTTATATGAGTTGACAAATTAATGATACCAAGAAGGAGCTTGCCGAAATTTTGCGGATCAAAAAGGTTTTTTCAAAGCGCTATAACAAAGTGGTTTTTCTATGAAATAAATCGATTGCGCGCAATCCTGAAACCCCTTACTTGACCCTGATTCAGGGGAAGGGTTAGTGTATTGAAGTGAAAATACCCGTACAAGAAGGCTATGTGATCAAAAATTTCACCACTGAGAAGGGGGTTCTATGCGGAAAATCGATTGAGCACTCTGAAAATGCTTCCCTGATTCAGGGAAGGGGTATCATACAGGAATGCGAATTTTGCCCGCCAATATTAAATTTTCGCGTCAATACACAACGTTTATTTATTCAGGGACGAATTTTCACTGCGTTCATGTTTTCGTTGTAATACACAGATTTCGAAAATCGTACGACCACGCAGGAATGCGAATTTTTCTCCGCCAAACACGACCACACAGGGATGCCTATGAAAATCTATAAAATGAAATCATTCACCAAACTAATTACCGTTGAAGTCATTCAACAAACAATCAAGAATAACGCAATTGAAGAAATTAAAACAATTCGCATCCCTGTGTGGTCGTGTCATGTTTTATCGATGTGCGCAATCGATTTATCGCAAAAAATACCTCTAACAAGTTTGATTTTAGAAAAAAATTTTCCTGAAATAGTACCCTGTCGTTTGCGGTCGCTAATAGTAGTATAGTCGAAATTTTTTTGGCTACCACGAAACTTTTTACTGAAACGAAAAGAAACGTGGATCCTTATATAGCTTTTTTGATGCATCTCTGTGTGGTCGTGTTGGTGGGAAAATCAGGATTAGTTAGTACTTCCTAAAAAAGGGACTAAAAAAGCCTAAGTCTAAGCCCAAGTCTAAGCCCAAGTCTAAGCCCAAGCTTAAGCCCAAGTCTAAGCCTAAGTACAAACCTAAGCCCAAGTCTAAGCCTAAGCCCAAACCTAAGCCCAAGTCTAAGCCCAAGCCTAAGCCCAAGTCTAAGCTCAAGCCAAATTATTACTAATCCTGATTTTTCCGCCATACGACCACGCAGGGATGCATCAAAAAAGCTATATAAAGATCCACGTTTTTCTTTTCGTTTCAGAGTACACGTTGTCAGATTCAATAAAAAGTTCCGTGGTAGCCAAAAAAAATTTTCGACTATACCCAAATTTTTATTTGTTCGTTTTGAATTGCGCTCTAGAAGAAACCTTCTCACAAAATCCAAAAATTTGTACGAAAATAAACGCAACAACATATTTTATGTTGTCATAAATTTATTTCCACACATGTCCTAAAGCATCCTTAAAAATGAATAATGACACCAAAACGTGTCGTGCACCACTTTCGGCGCACTCTTTTACATTTTCCGATTGAGAAAAAACGATGACAAATTGACTTTTCTCATGCATAAATTACTCGTACACATGGAAAGATTACTTTAAAGATGAAAAAAAGTGAGTGATAGTAGAAAATTTGAAAAAAAAACTTTTTATGTTTCTATCAAAATTATATAA
Organism: Acrobeloides nanus; assembly: GCA_900406225.1. Taxonomy (NCBI): domain Eukaryota; kingdom Metazoa; phylum Nematoda; class Chromadorea; order Rhabditida; family Cephalobidae; genus Acrobeloides; species Acrobeloides nanus. The sequence goes on from OZJO01007040.1 coordinate 21,512, forward strand.
AAAGATAGGGAAGATGCCAAATTTACGCGGCTAGAAAAATATACCAGCGTTTCTCGTTGGTCTCTTTTGCAAACTCTAAGAAAGGAAGCAAAGAGACGCCGATGGAACACACGGATTGTTGTTTTTGGTAGAGAAATTTTGGGCGACGAAATAGAATGGGAGCGGTGAGAGCCGGCGCGACAGCGAAACGTACATAAAATATACGGAACACTATATGTAACGACCTTGCCAATCTCTTCGCCTTCTTCTCTCGATTCGTCGCCGTGTGATTGGGTTGAAAGAAAATGCGGAGAGGGTGCAGTCGCGTGCAACAAGCACTATTTGGTTGTCTCTCTGCACAATGCGTAAGAATGGAAAGAAAATTCTTGTTTCACGTTTTCGTTTCAATAACCAAAAACAATTTTCAAAAAGATAGATAATTTGAGTGTTGTCTTGGAGTGTTATAAAGAATGTTTGTTCTACAAAGTGTTTTGGGTTATTGAAACGAAAACCCTGATTCAGGGTAGGGGGTATAAGGACATGTAAAATAAGGTCGCATAGCGAATTGGATAGAGTACTGTTCTTTATATAAAGGTACAAGACCCTGATTCAGGGTTTTCGTTTCAATAACCCAAAATAATTTCCAAATTCAATCATTTTGGTGTCATTTTATTCGTTGTTTTTGGGTTATTGAAACGAAAACCCTGATTTAGGGTAGGAGTATAAGGACATGTAAAATAATGTCGCATAGCGCAGTTGGATAGAGTACTGTTCTTTAATCTAAAGGGACAAAATCCTGATTCAGGGTTTTCGTTTCACAAATGGAGGGAGGCCACCCACGTGAAATTTTTTCTAGAAATGACCCCTCTAGGGGTAAAAACGTGCGGGGTATCCAAATTTGACATTTTCAAAGCGAAAAAACGCTTCCCTGATTCAGGAAAGGCGTATTGTGTATTGAAACGAAAAGTCGCAAAAATGCGATTTTGGTTGTTTTAGACCAAAATATGTTATTTTCTCGAATTTTCGCGTCGATATACAGCTTTTCTTGAATCCGAGGAATTTTCTAAATGTCAAAAATTGAAATTTTTGCTCAAAATCGAGTTTTTCTCAAAATCGAATTTTTACTCAAAAATTGAAATGTTTTCAAAATTTGATTTTACCCAAAAATTGAATTTTTTTCTCAAATTCGAAATTTTTTCTCAAAATCGAATTTTCGCGTCGATATACAGCTTTTCTTAAATCCGAGAAATTTTATAAATGCCAAATTCGGATTCCCCGCACATTTTACCCCCAAAAGGGGTCGTTTTTAGGCAAAAATCGCATTTTTGTAACTTTTCGCTTCAATACACAACACGCCTTCCCTGAATCAAGAAAGACCCTCCTATTGTGTAGTAACTTTGAAAATTTCTTCATTTTTTTTGAATTTTCAACCAACGCGTCACAGCGATTGTCCAAGATTACGCTGCTGAGTTAGTACCATGTATGCACATTCATTGTGTGCATAGTGCACATTCCTTTACAATGACACAAACACCAAACGAAAAGGATGGGAGAAAGCGCCTGAAAAAGGAACCGCCGCCGTGAAAGAGTATTCCCGTTCAGATCCACTGCTAATTCGAAAATGGACCATTGTCGCCTGTTAGTTGAAGAAGAAGAAGCCAGGAGCCATCATGGCCAGTCGCTTCTTCTTGTTCTTTCTATGGCTATATGACTTTTCTTCTTCCAACAAAATTCCACTTGCTCGTGGCAGTAGTGTTTCTTCCAACTTGGTCGTCGGTTGGCTTGTTAGACCCACTCTCGTGGGATCAAATGAGAAATGACTTAAAGCTGAATCTCCAGAGTAATTCTCGAGGAGAAGCCTTTTAACGTTAGAGCTTAAGCTATTCCTTGAAAGAGAGCAAGATGGGCCTTCTTTATTTTCGCATTTGTCTCCCGTAAATTTGTTTGACGAAAAGTCGAGAGACCATGAGGCTAATAAATAATTTAAAAGGGAGCGAATATTTTTCATGAGAATTTGTATTTTAAACAGATATTCTAGAATCCCTGATTCAGGGGAAGCCTTGTATTGAAGCGAAAAGTTGCAAAAATGCAATTTTTGTCTAAAACTAGCCCTTTTGTGGTAAAAATGTGTGCGGGGAATCCGAATTTGACATTTTAAAAATTTCTCGGATTCAAAAAAAGCTGTTTATCGACGCGAAAATTCGAATTCGATTTTGAGCAAAAAATTCAATTTTTGAGCAAAATTTTAAATTTTTGACATTTATACTTCGTTTCCCGGGCAACGTTAAAAAAGTTGGACGCATATTTGGTTGGTCGCTGATTGCCAGATCGTCCGATCTGGCAAGTTAAGCAACGTTGGGCCAGCAGGTTCGATCCCCGGTGGGTAAAATGTTGGGAAGATAAAATTTTTGCAAAAACTCTACGTAGTCGAATTTAGGAGGTCTGATAAAATTTTTTTTATTTTCTCAACATTTTACCTACCGGGGATCGAACCTGCGGGCCCAACGTTGCTTAACTTGCCAGATCGGACGGTCTGGCAATCAGCGGCCAACCAAATATGCACCCAATTTTTTAAAGTTGTCCGGAAAACGAAGTATAACACATTTCTCGGATTCAAGAAAAGCTGTATATCGACGCGAAAATTCGAGGAGAAAAACATATTTTGGTTTAAAAACAACGCTTTTCTTATATTCATGATTTAATCCAATTAACAAATGATTTTCTCGAATTTTCGTGTCGATATACAGAATTTTCTCGAATCCGAGGAATTGTTCGAGAAAAATGTCAAATTTGTATAAATGTCAAATTCGGATTCCCCGCACATTTTTACCCCCCAAAAAGAAACTTTTTAGGCAAAAATCGATTTTTGCGACTTTTCGTTTCAATGCATAATACGCCTTCCCTGAATCAGGGAAGCGTTAAAATTAAAATATAAAAAAATTTAAAATTTTATTTATAAAAATCAATTTACAATATAAACAAACGAATGATACAAAAGCCCTAAAGACTGCATTAAATTACAGGATGTCCCAAAAAAAGTGGAATTTTCATGAGTTTTCCATGAATTTTGGACCCGAATTTTTTCTAAAAATGATCCCTATGGAGGTAATTTGATGTGGGGGAATTGATTGCGCGCACTCCCGAAGCGTGACCCTGATTCAGGGTAGTATGTTGAAACGAAATCAAATTTTGACCGGATTTCCGACTATCTAGGGTCTTTCTATGCGAGAAATCGATTGAGCGTGTTTTTGAAACGTGAAAATGCTTCCTTAACCCTGATTCAGGGTAGCGTATTGAAGCGAAAATGAAAAAAATTTCGGAAATCCGGTTACAAATCGAATTTTTTTCATTTTCGCATCAATACACTACCCTGAATCAGGTTTAAAGAAACGTTTCCACACTCAGGAGTCAAATTACCTTTATAGGGGGTCATTTTTAGAAAAATTTTCGGGTCCAACATTCATGAAAAAATCACGAAAATTTTCCACTTTTTTGGGGACATCCCCTGTAAAAAATGTCAATTCTTTGACACAACTCTTAGCTCTTGGAATAGTTTTCCGAAGCGAAGTCCCGCTAAAATATCATTGTAGAGGGAAACCACCGCCGGCTCCCGCTCTTGTATTCGACGACCAAAAACAACAACCAAGTGGAGATTCTTTTCAATATGTGCACAAAAGAATGTCTAAAATACAGGATGAGCCAAAAAAAACCCATACTTTGGCGTTTTTTTGGTGAAAATTTTTCAAAAATTTTTTTTCCAAAAATCACCTATATAATCTGTTTCAACGAGAGAGAAAATAAAAGCCCACATAGCTCAGTGGATAAGTAAGGCGACCGTCCGATCTGGCAAGTTAAGCAACGTTGGGCCCGCAGGGTCAAAACTTTTGATTTCAAAAAAATTTGTTGCTCCATAAAAATCAAAAATTTTTTTTGAAAATCTAAAGTTTTGACCATGCGGGGATCTAAACTGCGAGCCCAACGTTGCTTAACTTGCCGGATCGGACAGTCACCTTACTTATCCACTAAGATATGTAGGCAGCTATTTTTTTCTCTCGCTGAAAGACAGAGTATAAGGGGGTATTTTCATGCGATTTTTGAAAAAAATTTGGAAAAATTTTCGCCAAAAAACTCAAAGTACAGAGCGTTCATTTTGGTCTACAACATCAATGTTTTTAGTCGTTCTCGCACCCCTCTAACGAGTTTCTATGCGGTCTTTTTTAAATTGTAGCTGAATAATGACCAAATAAGTGCTGATAAAAATTTTCGAAATCCGTTGATCCTGACATTGTCAAAAATTACTTTGAAGTTTTCAAAGTCGATTTTCTTCACCTTAACAAAACGTTAGAAATTTAATTTTTGTATGAAAATACAGAGCTTTAGTCCCTCTAGTACATCCAAAAAACCGTATATAAAAACTATTTAACAATGGCGAGATATTTGACTTTGAAGTTGATAGTTAAAAAATGAGGCAAAAACAAAATGACGCACCCGGGAATCGAACCCTCGA
>OZJO01007044.1:0-11154 GCA_900406225.1 Acrobeloides nanus
CCCCATAGGAATCATTTTTAGAACAATAAATTTTCAGATCCCAAAAAATCACAAAAATCCACTTTTTTTGCTCATCCTGTAGTTTTAATGTTATCTCAAATGTGAAGCTTTATATCCAGATCATCCAAGAGAACTCTATCTTCTATCTCAGATAGAGTTCTCAACACCTTCCAAGAAGTGTTGAGAACTCTATCTTTTTAACCATATCCTTCCACATCCTGAAGAAGTATACATCTAGAGGCTGGATTCTCTTCAATGAGTGAATTGTGACTCCTGACCTATTTTACTCGTCTTAATATAGCTCCTACTACGTTTTTAACGTGGTCCGAAAAAAATCTGTGACCATCAAGTACCGCCCCTTCCATTGTAAGATAAATATCTTACAAAAAAAGTTGAAAACATAGAGCAAAAATCACAAAATTGCCATTTTTGGAGACACCTGTATATCTCCTAGTTATACCTTCCAAGAAGTGTTGTCATTTTATATCCATCCGGTCTCTTTAAACCCTCTAATGAGTCTATTTTTCCAATTAAGATAAATATCTTGCTAAATAAAATCTTGCAACAATTTGGAAAACAATAACAACTTTCTTAATAAACTTGGAAACTTATCTCATGACCACACGCATTTCCTTATTAAGTAAGCTAATATAAACAGGATGACCGAGTGTTCTTATTAATAAGATTTGTTCTTATTTTGAGAGTCAAAATCCCTTGAATCTTATTTTTTGAGAAAATTTTATTGAAAAATTGGTAATACTAAGGGATAGAGAGCCCACTTAGGGGTCATCCAGATATTACGTAATCAAAATTTTCGGTTTTTTAACCCCTCCCCCTCCCTCCTGTAATAAACCGTAATCATTTGATTATCNAGGGGTCATCCAGATATTACGTAATCAAAATTTTCGGTTTTTTAACCCCTCCCCCTCCCTCCTGTAATAAACCGTAATCATTTGGTTATCTTGGGTATTTTAGAGAGGTTAGAAAATTTAACAAATACATGTAAAATCGATGGTATAGAGCTTCGGACAAGGTCTTGAGTTTTTTGCTCCTCGAATTTTGAATCAAAATGACTTTTAAAAACTTCTCCATGCATTAATCTTACTTTATAAATTCAACCTGGAGCGCGCTCGAACCGTTTAAGGCAACCTTTGAACACTCAAGAAAGTGTCTCTTAATTTCATACTCTATTAAAACTTGGTTATTGATTATGTCTTGTGGCAAAATGCTTTTTTATTCTAAATTCTTGATTTGTTAATTTCGAAGAATGTCGAAAGAGCCTCGCCTATTTGTAGTCCTATTTCCGAGCTCCTACTTTCAATGAACTTTATCAATAGATTTTCTCAGGAGTTCGAAAATTTTTCTTAGTGTTGTAGTTTTATTTATTTATTTGTAGTTTTCCAGTTTTAATTTTTCTGGCAAAAATTACCAATCGCTTCATGCCGATTGACGTTGGTGAGGAAGTCTTTTTTTCAAATCTAACAGACTTCATTCGGACTCCTACTTTTCAGAAAAATGGGTCCGAATTCAGAATCTCTCTCCAGAAGCGAGTGGTGGTACCCCCGTCCCCCCTATTGGGTCATATGAAACCCCTCTTAGTGCTGTAGGCAGGGACACGAGGCTGTAGGCAAGGAGGGAAGACAAGGACATATCTTCCCTCCGTAGCTGGAGAATTTTCATTTTTTCTCTTAACCCTAATGGTCCCCCTTATGTTTTTTCATAAAATTTTGAAAAAACATTACTATGTCCCTTCTCGTCGAGAAATCCTGCCTACGGCACTGTCCCTCCCCCGTCCCCTAGTAGGTCGAAAGCTCAATGAAATAATTAATGTCCTTCACCCATGTTTTGGCTAGCCAAGATATCTCGTGTAAACTTTTGGAACTACTACACAATAGGGGGGGAGGGCACCCACGTGAAAAAATTTTTCTGGATGACCCTACTAGGGGTAAAAACATGCGGATTTCCTGCATGTTTTTACCCCTAGAGGAATCATTTTCAGAAAAAATTTTTGAAGATTTTTTCACGTGAGTGGCCCCCTTATTATGTAGAAGCTCCAAACTGTTGCTTATTTTAATTGTGTAAATTTCCTGATTTTCAACATTTATAGTTTTCCAATATTTTGCTTCCATCTGTGCTCTCTTCCAAAGTGTNAGCTCCAAACTGTTGCTTATTTTAATTGTGTAAATTTCCTGATTTTCAACATTTATAGTTTTCCAATATTTTGCTTCCATCTGTGCTCTCTTCCAAAGTGTGATCCTAATCCAAATAGTCCTAAACATGCTAATGAAAATGGCTATATCTATATTTGTATTCGCCTCACTGATGTGCATGGTTATTGAAGCAAATTTTAGTTTTATGCCGACGTTAAATGGAAAGAAGAAAGTTTGCGGGAAGAGAATACCAATGGTTGTGCGGATGGCTTGTACACCAGAGGGATACAGTACGCCTTGTTTTCATATGGAGGATAGTGATGAATATGGAAATCAGATTAATGTTGTACACAAAAGGAAGATTTTAAGCGGTAGGTATATTATTATACAGGGTGAGTAAAAAAGTGTAATTTGTGATTTTTACATGAATTTGGGACGCGAATTTTTTTCTAAAATTGATTTCTCTAGAAGTAATTTTATGCATAGAATCGATTGGGCGAATTCTCGAAGCGTGAAGACGCTTCCGTGATAATGATTCAGGAAAAAAATGAGAAAAATGACCATNAATTGATTTCTCTAGAAGTAATTTTATGCATAGAATCGATTGGGCGAATTCTCGAAGCGTGAAGACGCTTCCGTGATAATGATTCAGGAAAAAAATGTGAAAAATGACCATTTTCGCTTCCAAAACCAATTTGTTCCTGAATCGGGGTCTGGGAAGCGTTTTTACGATTCGGGAATGCGCGCAATCGATTCCTCATATAAAATTACCCTTAAAAAATTTTTAGGGGAAATTTTTAGAAAAAATTTCGGATCCCAAATTCATGTAGAAATCACAAAATTCCACTTGTTTTAGTCACCCTGTATTATAGTTTTGATATTTGAGTAAAAATGCATCAACCATGGTGAAGTGGTAAGTGTCTCACTTTGCATCCAAGAGTCGAGCACTTGATCTCTCCAGGACGAAAATTTTATCTAGTCGATTTAAAAAAAGTTGTCAAATGAGAGAGACTCGTCATATAATGAGAGAGATTCATTATATACCGTATTTTCTCTAATTGGGTTCCCCTTGTACACAAGGCTGTATGAAGATGTGGTGCCCATGGAGGAGGGCCCTTCTTCCTATGGAGTTGAGTTTGCTCTAATAGAGCCCCTCCTCTTAACACTTCCCTGCCGACGTTAAGTTAACAGTTTTTCGGAAAGTACATTTAACAAAGAATATTATGCTGCACAAATTTTTTGAAAAAAAGTTTGTTTCAAAAAATTTATAAAATTATTATTGAGACTTAATTGAATTGTAAAAACGAAAATATTGTCTTTCATAGTTCAGTGGTAATGTTGACTATGACTTTAAAGGGTCAATGATTCGATTCCTCGATCGAAATAACTTTTTTTGCCTTTAGTAAAATCAAATTTTTTTTCAAAAATTTTTTGCAGCATAATACTTCTCATTAAATGTATTTTCCAAACAACTATTAACTTAACGTCGGCAGGGAAGTGGTAAAGATCATAGGGAAGTGTTAAAGACCAATCGAAAAATAGAGCCCCATGAGGCTCAATTAGAGGAGATACGATAAATTGGTAGTAGAATTTTTGCCTTTCATTTTCCCTTGAAACACTATCCACTGAGCCATATGGTCGAGCGTTCAATCCTGTTAAGGTCAGCGACCGTATGGATTAGTGTCTAATGTTTAAGGGAAAAAATGAGAAGCAAAAATTATACGACCAATTTTATGGTGGGTTTCCTTTAACAACTTTTTTTAAATCGGCCAAATAAATTTTTTCCCTGACGGGATCGAACACTCGACCATTTGAGTGAAAATGAGACTCTTACCACTTCATCATGGGTAATGAATTTAATCTAATGGTGGGAAAGGTCCTATATATCAAAAATAAAGTTTCATCTTTTTCCTCATGTTGATCAAAAAATTTAGAATTTAATGACATGCAGCCGATTTTGGATTTGATGACTCNATGAATTTAATCTAATGGTGGGAAAGGTCCTATATATCAAAAATAAAGTTTCATCTTTTTCCTCATGTTGATCAAAAAATTTAGAATTTAATGACATGCAGCCGATTTTGGATTTGATGACTCGAAAAAGACGCTCAATGTTCCGCGAGAGAAGAAGTGAGGGAATTGCTGACCTTTGTTGCAAGCTTGGCTGCTCTCTAAAAGACTTACATGATTGGTGCTGTACCGACGAGGAATTTGAACGATTCAAACAAGCACATGGAGGCAATTAAAGTTGTATATTTTTTAAATGTCTCTTGTTGGGAAACCCTTATCCTAGATTTCTCATAGCCAGTGCCGAATCAAGATAAGACGAGGGGGACATACTCCGCCCCCAAAAAAGCCAAAAATATATAAAAAATCCTAATGGCCCCTTTATGTTTTGACCGGAAGTGGCTTCAATTCATAAGATCCCCTTATGATTTTTCAATTTTTTACTATGTTCCTCCCTAAAGAGAAATCCTGCCTTTGGCAGTGCTCATAGCACATGTACACAGTGTGATCGTCACTTCGTCGAAAACGTCACTTTGTCGACTGCGACTCTTAGCAATGAGAAATCTAGGANTTTTTACTATGTTCCTCCCTAAAGGAAAATCCTGCCTTTGGCAGTGCTCATAGCACATGTACACAGTGTGATCGTCACTTCGTCGAAAACGTCACTTTGTCGACTGCGACTCTTAGCAATGAGAAATCTAGGATAAAAGGGGTGATTATAGAGATGTCCCTTTTCCTACGCAAAAAAGTCGCCAATTGACCCATTTGAACATGTTTTGATTTGGAGAACGTTTTTACACGTGCCCTTCTTAATCCCGGTTTTCTCAACTTGAGAGTGCTCAACTTTTTTCCCCTATAGGTTATGATTATTGATCTCATTTCGAAATTTTCTTTATTACAGTCAATTCTTCATATAGTGACACCCCTGACTAGAGTTGACTAGAGAGATTTCAGTGACTGAATAGTGTAACTTTTTTTAAGATAACCTACTGACCAGTTTGGTTTTTTATGAAGCTAAAATATAGATCTTTAAAAAAATCAAACTAGCCAGCAGGTTATCTTGAAAAAAGTTACACTACTCAGTCATTGAAATTTCTCTATTCAATTCTAGTCAGGGGTGTCACTATATGGAGAGTTGACAGTATTTTAAAATTCTATGTTTTAAATGGTAGACGTATGTAATTATAAATGCACTTTCGCTTATATTTTTTTCAGAATTTTGATTTTTTCTTATTCAATATTCTTTATTGTGCTTTATTATTCTCATGAAATGCTATTTTAAGTTATTACAATAAGACACAATAGGTTAAATAAAAAAATTAGATTAGCTTTCTTAATTATTTTGCAATTGTTATATTTCTAATGTTTTGTGTGATAAAATGTAATTATTTTTTACATAGAAAACTTGTACATTTCTTAATTCATTTTTATACATCGATATTAGAGAATTTTTTTGAATCTGTTTTATAGCATAGAAATAAAACTTTTGAATTTGGACAAATGAAAAACAGTATATTCCGTTCATCCATGTTCAGTAGGGGTGGGACCGACCCCTTGGAGAATGGGTGATTTTTGTGATGCTTTTTGTCAACTTGGATGCATGAATGAAATTTTTTTCAAAAAATTTTGTCAAAATTACCTTAGCCTTATCTCTGGAAGACCTTAAGGAAAAAGAGATGAATTGACCATATCAAGGAAATTCTTAAAAATTTATCATGGTTTCCCAGTGGAGCCCAGTGTAGTTCAACGGTTTACTTGAGATTTCTTTATGGACAATCACCTTTGTTGATTTCAACAAAGCTCATCGAAACCCGACGGTTTCAAGACTGTAAAGTGGCAGTGAAGGTGTCCACGAGTTTTGGAAATGATGAAGCGGAACAATTGTTTCGAGAGATTGATTCGATGAAAGTCATAGGGTATCATGAACATATTGCTTGTATGTTGGAGATTTGTTTTTTGCATGTAGTTCCAGCACGGTTTTTGAACTAGCTGACAAAGATTTATTGAGTTATGTGCGTTCATTTTGGCAGGCTATGGAACAAACAATGATCCCTTTGGAACCATTCACATATCACGTGATCAGTTTCGGAATGTTGAAAACGTTCTAACTTTTTTCCTGAAGGAATTTCGAAAACTTTTCTTTGCAGATCCCCCTAAACCATACCCCATTTTAGGGGGGTCTGCAAAGAAAAGTTTTCGAAATTCCTTCAGGAAAAAAAGTTAGAACGTTTTCAACATTCCGAAATTGATCACGTGATATGTGAATGATCCCTTTTCAAATGCTTTTTTCAATTTTATGTCAAGTTGCTAGAGGATTTAAGAAGGTAAGAGACTCGATTGCCCTGAAGCTGTCAACCAAGAAACCTATTACCCACACCTAAACTTTTTCTGTCTACGGCACTGGATTGTATATGTCAATATTAGAGCATTTTTGAATCTGTTTATATAGCATAGAAATAAAACTTCTGAGTTAAAAAAAGGTTGAAACATAAATTAATATCGTTTTTCTACATGACAAACAAATGGTACAGGAGCTACTGTGGCACCGATTATTCTAGTCATATTTGGTGGTTTTGATGGTACAGGCTTGATCTAAAAAGACAAAAGTTATATTCGTTACTCAAGGCAGGCACGTTCCAGAATGCAGAGAATGGGAGAGCAATCGCAGAATTTTTTCGATTTAGATACATTTTTTTGGCTGACTCACTGTCGAGCAACGCGTCGCGCGACAGCCTGCGACGTCGCAAGTGCTGACCACGCGACGTCGTGTGACGCGACACAAGGCCGAGTGGCAAAAAAATTGGCTCCAAGTGGTATTCGAACCCGCGACCTTGTGATCACTAAGCCACTGCTTTGTCACTGCACCAACAAGGACTGTTGATGGATAAACGTCTTTTCAAACCAAATACTATCGCGCGACAGACTATAAACTCCAACTTGCGACGCGTCGCGCGACACAAAAATGCACTACCGCGTCACGACGGAAATATAAATGGTGCCTTAGATACCCTGATTTTCTGTGAAAATTTGAATTTAGTTAATTTTCGCTTCAATACACCCACTCATTTATTATCTCACCTTAAAATGGTTAAAAATATTCGCTACGAATAAGAAAAGTTCCATCCTAGCCAATCCTTCACCTAAACATGCCCTCTTGCCAACACCAAACGGAATTAGCTCATCAACTCGTTTCCACTGGCCTTTTTCATCCAAGAAACGACTTGGATTGAACTTATGAGGATCTGGGAAAATCTAAAATTTTTCTTAGAATCGGAAACCCGAAACTTTGATACCTTTTCATCATATAAAAGCACAGAAACTTGATGGGTTATTGTGGTGCCTTTTGGGAGTTCATAACCATTAATGTTTACGTCACGAGTTGTAGTGTGGAGAACATTTATTGGAACAAGATTAGCGATTCGTTGAATTTCCTAAATTATGAAATTTTGGCCAAAATTTAAAAGTTTAAGTTACGTTTACGACTGCAGATGTATAATGGAGTTTGGGTTTATCATCCATGGTGATCATACGGTCACTACCGATCACAGAATCTAGTTCATTTTGCAATTTTGATTGAATTTCTTGTTCTTGCATTAGGTTTAGGACGCCCCATCCTAATGTGTTTGAAGTTGTTTCCTAAAAATAATGATGCTGTCAGAGAATCAGAAACTACCTGTCCTGCTAACCATAAATCTGAACACATATTTAACAGTTGTATCATACTAAAAAAGGTATATACAATAACTAATTAGGGCATTTCAGCGGATCTGTTAACAAAAATTGGTCGGGTATATATTAATTGCCAAGGGATCCATAAATTATTGGGAGTGGTGGTGTAGCTGATCGCTGAGGAGGGAATGGCGTATGGGGGGGGGTAGAAAGTCAAAATTTTCGGGAGGGGAAGAGGGCAAAGGCGTGGGGAGGGGGTAGAAAGCCAAAATTTTCGGGGAGGAAGGGCAATGGATATGGGGGGGGTAGAAAGGGAGGGGAATCCGATTTAAAGAAATGGATCCCCCCCCCCATCCACCTATGTAAGTACCCGATGATCAAAAAGTTTATACCTATAAAACTGCGCATCTTCATTCCCTTCCGCCTCTTTTTTAGCCTTTTCCCTCAAAAATGCTTCGACATAATCCGTAGGCTCGGAATCATGGTCAATTCTCTGTTGATGTTCATTTACTTGATTTTGATAAAAATTGAATAAGGCTTCTTTTGATTCTTTTATTGCATAGTAGTGTTTGTTTATTATTGGGATGTGCTTGACGATTTCCATGTGGTCACGGAAAGCTAACACGATAGGATGACCCACTGTTCTCACCAGATCACCGACTAGATGTTTAAGCTCATAAAATTCGTGCACCTTTTTCTTTAAAAAGAATTTTAAAGTAGTTTTTATATTTTTGTAAATGTCAAGATTTTTTGCATATGGTGTAATCGATTTTTGCACCACAAATTTTAGTCAGAAACACCTTCCTAGCAAATTTCCCCCTCGCTCCCCCCTCAATTCATAAGCTTTTAAATAACCGCTACCTCATCAAATCTGTAGCTAAATAATAAATTGTTGATAATTGATCCAACGGCAATGTCAATAAGCATGCCAATATTATGTTCTTTAGCTCCATTACTTATGTCGGTCTGAACTTTTTCTATCAGCGATGAGACTTCAACCATGACCTTTAAACAAATTTTAATTCGTGTTAAGTTCTGTTTTGGTCTGCCCCGTCGGCAGTATCCCACTTCATCCAATGGACACTTCATCCAATAAGGGCACTTCATCCAATGATGACACTTCGTCCAATGGACAATTCATCCAATAAGGAAACTTTGTTCACTGGACACTTCACCCAATGAACACTTCATCCTATGAGACACATTCGTACAATGAGGACACTTCATCCAAAAGACGAAGAGTCCATTGGACAAAGTACCCTCATTGGATGAAGCCCTCCTGTACGAAGTGTCCATTGGACGAAGTGTCCTTGTTGGATGAAAAAAATAAACTCCCCATTTGATGAAGTGGGATACCCCGTCCCCTCCCGTTATGTCCTTTTTTGTATTTTTCGTTTTATCTTTTTCTTTCTATTAAGTAAAAAAATAATACCCTTTCTTGCATCAAATTTTTGCCCAAACCAAAATTTCGAAGCACATGTAATGCAAAGCGACGTTGGTCTCTCCAAAGTTCGCCATCTGTGCCAATGACTCCATATCGACCTCCTAGAATCAGATTATTATATGTATGATATCAAGAATTATGAAATCAAAAGATTTTCAATGGTTACATAAGCCACCCCTTCCATTCCCATATATGTACAATCATACGTGAAAAAAGAGTGCGAGATTTTAGAAACTATGTGAATTTTTTGATTTTGACAACTGGAAGGTACCCCCACGATACTGCTTAAAAATTTTTATTCACTGAATTAGGGTTAGAGAAATTTTTTCACGCCTCGAGAATGCGCGCAATTGATTCCCCGACTAGAAAAACCCAAATAGGGTCGAAAAGTCGTCAAAAATAAACTTCTATAGCCAAATATCAACGTCGTAACTTTAAGATGCAACATTGAAAAACCCGTTTTTTTAAAAAGTTTGTATATTGACACGAAAACATGACTTATTCTCAAAAAGGCCGATTTGATTGTATTCAGCATACACTCTTACCTACTGCTGAAAAAATTTCATCGAAAACGAGCGAAAAATGACGATTTTCGATGCATTTTTTGTGACATTACTTATGAAGCAGTCCAATATTTTTTTTTCAATTTTCGCCCGCCGTAAGTCTCACCTTACCCATATTAATAGTTGCAAATGGCTTAAAATAAGGTCTGCCAACATATGCATCAGCATCTTTTACGAAAGTCTCATTAATAATATTATAATCGGTAACCACCACAATAGGAGTTTCCCCTGCCCAAAAAGTATGTATAGGCCCGTATTTATTATGCCACTCAATATATGGTTTGTAGACCTCTTTTTTCAAAACTTCTAACATATTTCCCAAGATTGGCAAAGGAGTTGGTCCAGGTGGAAGCTTTCTCCTTTTCCAATAAAAATGGTAAAAGAAGAATAAGCTTATTGAAAGGAAAATTAATAAAAGAAACATTTTTGGGGCAATCAATATTGTCTTCTTAGTTCGATCAAATGGTGTTCTTTATATACTCTCTTTCTGTTGTATAACTAAACTTTTGTGCCCAATTCAAGTCAGATTCGATTTATAGTCAGAAACTAGAGTGGTTTTTCCGATGATAAGGTCGTCCTTGACACAAACAATAAGGAAAAAACTTGTTTTAATGATTGCTGATCGAGATGTTACTAATTATTTTGAAAAGAGCTCTAACAAACAATTTGATAAATTTTATAGTTTGAACACAAATTTCTATCCGGTTCAATTTTAAGAGAGCATCCATACAAATCATCTAAGTTTTAGAGTCTGTTTCCAGCCACAATCCTAAAAAAGTTTCCCGACCCCTGTAAAGAGCGATCCCATCCGATCTGACAAGTTAAGCAACTTGGGCCCGCAAGTTCGATTCCGCTAGAAATTTTTTTTGCAATGTCCAGGAACGGATAAAAATTTTTGCCTAGACGTAATTTTATGCGGGGAATCGATTGCGCGTATTCCCGAAGCGTAAAAACGCTTCCCTGATTCAGGGACGAGGTGGGTATATTAAAGCGAAAATGAACTAAAATTCGAATTTTCACCGGAAAACCAGCATTTTTACATTGAAGTCTGTATCTGCATTTATGGGACACTTTTCTAGGGTTTTTCTAAGCGCTGAACACGATCCTGACATTTTTTTCAAATTTGACCACTCCCTGATCGAGAAACAATTATGCAGGGGACGAAAACACGTTGTTCCAAACTGCACTTTGTTCTTACCGGTTGTTCAAAAAGCAACCTGTTGTTCCGACCGGTTGTTCCGACCTGTTGTTCCGAAAAATCGACCGGTTGTTCTCTCGGAACAACCGGTCGAAAAGTCGGAACAACCGGTCGAAAAATCAG